>JAWZYV010014543.1:0-211645 GCA_038373885.1 Cheiracanthium punctorium | reverse complement strand
GAAATGAAAAACTTTATAAAATGAAAATTTCGCTAATAAATTATTTTTTTTCTTTCGTTCTCTTTCTTTTTTAATTGTCTTCAAATTATTTCTAAAGTATTTTTCACCAAACAGGCATTAGTTTTTAAATAAATGCTTACACTTAGTTAGGAACACCGTTAAACTCGGTTACATTCAAGAAAAGATCAGATAATTATTATGACTCTATAATGTGTAACATTGCTTGTGTTCTATGGGACAATCAAGTGGTACAGAATATTTTGACATTATAATACAGTTTAACTAATCGAGGTCACTACAACCGATTCAGCAGTATTTGCAGCCCAGCCCCCCCCCCTAAACTAAAATCCAGGGTGTGCCACTGATCGCCTACTAAAACTATTTTACAATTTTCGGCAAGTATATTCCAACTATACTTCACCGTTTTAAATAGTGTTTCGAATGGGCATCCTAATCCATGAGTGTGGCGTGTTTGTCTTTCTTGGGTGGATTCCTACTTTAACGCGCCGACTCTCTCCAAGGTGGCGATCATTGAACATAGGCAGTTACCACGACGATTTTGCGTATGGATGTGGCCATCGTCCTTTGGAATTAAAAGAGCGATTGGGAACAACCTGTAAGTAGAGCATTCAGTTACCTTTTTATTTATTTTGGGTTCCAATGAATGTAGTTTTAATAATGAAGTGTCTTCCAATGCCTTAACGGGGGCTTGGATGGCTCATGGGTTCACTTTAGTGTTCGTCTAGTTCTTTTGGGAGCGTTGAAACTCGTGCATAACTCCTAGAGATCCATAAACTACAAAACTCGCCAAAATGGGGGGATTTTTTTAGGTTGGCGAGAATAGGGGCGTTCAAATAGGAATCGACTTTTTCTTGAACCCTAAAACACATCTTTGGAATTGAAATCTATCGTAAAATCGCCTACTAAAACTATTTTACACTATTCGCCAGGCGTTTTCTAACTAGACTCTAAATATACTTATAATAAAGTGTCGCATTTTGGCACCCAATGGAGCGATCCATTATCAAAAATGGCAAACCTTATACGACTTTCAACATTTTATTAACGTGCCTCCCCCCCCCTCCTCTCCACGTTACCTGGCAACCACATTTGAAAAATCTTCACTGTGACATTTCATATCTCCAAAACTTGTCGACAAGATCGCGTATAGACAAAATTCTCGTACTGAGCGAAATAGCACCCTAGTGCTCATAAAAAAATTATACACTACGGCCTACGGACGCCCATCCTTTAAAGCAGAGTTTCTTAAACTTTTTGGTTAGGGGGGACCCCCCCCATACTGTATTTACTATACATGTACCATTTACTATCTATGTACGTTACTCCCATAAATATGATTAATTGTTTATATTACTGAACAACTAGTTCTAGAACCCTAAATGGGATCCATTATCTCTGATTGACTTAATAAACATTGAGTACTTGCATTAAATCCTATTTTATAAATTTGTTTTGTTTATTGTTATCGGACTACGGAACATCAGTTTCAGTGAACTTCGGATAGAGGGAATGAAACGGGCCGGTCCCCAAAGGTTCACTCTAACTGGATCTTATAAGCACGGGTTAGAACACCCAACAGGGTACCTCAGGTGACACGCTCGTTTCGTGCATTCGATCCAGTGCCCATCACCCGATGTTCGCAATGTCTTTCCCGACTCGAGTGGCACTAGGCATGGCACGAACTGGACACTCGACAGTGGCGAGCATCGTTCTTACTTCGGATGGCGGAAATTCTTACATGGGGGGGGGGGGACATAAGTCAATACGAGGATGCATAGGCATCGATGACTACGAACTGTGTAAGTTATTTCATGCAACCTATTGCAGGGTGTCTACCACATAAAGTAAGCTTGATTTCTTGACTTTTTCTTGACCATAACAAATACGAAACACTGATATCAAAAATACATTCGTGCCAGGGATGCAGAATATGTACGATCCGGCAATCTAGGATAGGGGGAAATTTTGCAAAAAATATGGAACTGATTTCGATTTTAACAATGAATTACAAAATTCTTCGAGTTATTCTTTCCCATTCCTATTTCTAAAGCGATTTTTTTTTTCAACTCTTTCACCGATCCGCAGTTTGCTTTCTCTTCACTTGGACCAATTGCTATTTAGTAAACATGTATGTAGCTTGTTCAGGCAAATATTTTTACACTTATGGTAATACAGAACTTATGCAAGTCTATAAACATATCATAAAATTTTGGGGAAATTTGCATATGGATTGAGGGAAATGTTGAGAGTAAAAACAGTTTCTGCACCCCTGCATCATACTGATAGAATGAAGAAAAATGATACTTTTAAATTTAACACTATTAATATACAGGGTGATAGCGAATGAGCCCCGATTTCAAAATTAAATATCTCTACAATAAAGATCGAGAGAAATATGCTGTAAACTATACGTTTATTAGCAAAACTGTAAAAATGGTGCACAAAAGTTTAGGAAATTTAATTACGAAAATTGTCAACTAAGAATTTGAATGAAATGGAAAAAGGAAGTTGAGTCACTAATCGTGACCTAATGCTTCATTTCTTGACCTTTTCTTGACTTTCCTGACCTTTTTTTCCAATTCTTGACTTTTCCGTGACTTTCGTGACCTTTGCATGATGGTAGACACCCTGTATTCAAAAGGGTGCACGTAAGGTAGACAGTCCTTCTGCAGGAGTCCCCGAAAGAATTCGACTACAAGACGCTCCATGGTCAGTTGTTCTTTAAAGCACATTTTAGAGGTATTCGTCTATTTCAAAAGAAGACAAAGCCTAAATTCGTTATTAAGAATTACAAAATAAGGCCCTCTATCGAAAACCGTCCATGAAGTGCGGCGGAACTTCCGCGAGCGACCCCCTCTATGAAGTGACCCCTCCTCCAAAGACCCTGCTCTTGAGCAGAGACTTTTCGCCCTATCTACTGAATGTTAAAAGATTCTCTACAACGGACCGCACAACCCTCTCTCGGCGGCCGGTCTCCTTTCCCTGTAAGAAAATTTTCTTCCATTTTTCCGGAAGTAAAATGAACAAAATTACCACACTCCAAACTAGCCGCTCTACTTCAAAAAGGACAACGTGGGATGAACCCCCCAAAAAAAACAAAATTTGGAGCCAATAGATTATACTAAGACGAATTCAGAATGCACGAAGAACATCGGGGTCCATTATGCTCTGTCTGATGTAAAAATAAAGTAGAGAGAGAGAAGTCATCTCGGAGACAGAAAAAAAAATTAAAAGTTTTCTAAATATTTTATTAAAATTTAAAAAATCTTTATATAATGACTCATGTATTGGTACGTAATTTCATAAATAATAAAACTAACACTAAGTTTTAGTATTTTTTTTTCTTGGCTACCCAATGCTTCTTGGAGCGACCCCCTTTCTTAAGGACCGATTTTTCGCGGAACGGAGGGGGGTGTCTCCCCAGAAGTTTCACAGTATTTATATTAGGTGTGCACGAAAAGTATTGTCTTTTTTATTTTGTAAGTCAATCTTTTGCGTAGCCAAAACGGCTGCAGCTCATGATAACGAAACGGGGCTGTGTGTGTTGCAAAAAGAACACAAGACAACTCAACTCCCTTGAAAAAAAAAAGCAGACGAGAATGAGTTTCTATTAGAGATGAGACGGGCTCAGCCCGAGCCCGAAAGCCCGAGCCCGAGCCCGGGCCCGACTCGGGCTCGGGCTCTGTAATTCACGATTGCGTTCGGGCTCGGGCTCGTGAAAAATTTCTTCTTTGTTGAACATACTCCTTGAAACAGATTTTAAAAAGTGATTCATGGGATAAATAGACGTACTTATTTAAAAAAAATAGCGGCACGGGGGACTAGAAGGTGTGTGAAGCTCCAAAATTTATTGTATCCTCTTGAAGTAGTATGAAGTAGTTAATTTTATTTGTCTTTAGCTGAAATTTCGGGCTCGGGCTCCAACTTTAACAATATTGCTCGGGCTCGGATTAAAAGTCTTCGGGCTCGGGCGGGCTCGGGCTTCAAAAAATGAGCCCGAACTCATCTCTAGTTTCTATAACTCTAGTTCGAACTGTAGACATGTAATGGGAAGAAAAACAATGTGATTCGATGTGTTTTTAAGTCTCTCGGAATTATCTGTAATTAGTTTTGTAGATAGGTATGCTTATTAAAGGTTATTTGTTCTTTAAATTGTCACCGTATTTCTTGAGAACATCTGTTTTTAGTTTCATCCTGAGACAATACTTCGGCATTAATATTTTAGCAATCTTCTACGTGACTTGGGGAATCAGTTCTAACGACGGACAAGAGACACGGCAGTTAGTGAGTATGTACAGATATTCATTTGTGTAAATACTTATGTGTTAAATAAGGACTGCTCGTGACAGTGTGCAAGTTTCTTAGCGTAGGTGGTGGATGGAAGAGCCTTTACCGAAATTCGAAACCTAAGGGGGGGATAGGAGGCCGAAACGTCGTTTTCACAGATCCTGCGTGATCTCAAAGAAGGAGAGATATATCCTAAAATTTTTGCTGTAAAAGACAACACTCCCGAATACCTCAAAATCGATTTCAGAGTATTTCGAATGAGAATGTACAGGAAAAAAAGGTGCAGGTTGGCCATTTTTCATGAAAGGGGGAAAAAAAAATCTACAAAATTCTTGCTTTAAAATGTAACAAATATATTAGTCTTATGCTGACGCGCAGCTTGTTTGTCATTCCATAGTTGCTCCGAATTGGTTTTGTTTTATGCAAAATAAAGGACATTACTTTTTATAAGCGACCCCCTCCTCCAAACCACCTAATATTTATAAACCGGAGCACTCAAAAGAATTCTAGTACAGGATGGTCCATGGCGGTCGAGAGACATTCATCCATTTCAAGCAAACTGCAGTCAGTCTGACACCATTTATATAACAGCTTACTCTTCGTTTGAAAGACGGAAACAACATCGAGAGCTCTCTGACAGGGTTTCGCAGAACTCTTATTATTCGCGATACACACCTGCTTCGAGGTTATGCCTCCAATCTCGGCCCATCGGGCGCAGGGAAGACTGCCATGCTGCGTTTAGAAAGCGTTTTGCAATCGGTGCGTTTGGCACGATCTATATTTCATGTTAGATCTTAACAGGACTGCTTTTTAATTGTTCTCTTGAGACATTTCTCGGGTGTTACGAGGGCAGACAGTGTTCAGAGACTTTCATCGATTTCAAGCACAATACAATACAGACAGTACATAAGTTTTTATAACAGCTTGCGGTTCCTTTAGAGGAAAATAGTCACAGTTCTTTTACAGGGTCTCGTAAGATTGTGCTGATATTGACAGACAGTGTTTTGAGAGGGTCCTCAAAATCTCGCCAAAATGGGATCGAAAAAAGACTTGTGTTTCAGCGTGTTTTATAATCTCCTTGTTTTGTTTGTAAACCTGCGAACGATTTCTACGGATTATCACTCATGTTCGCAGAATACCGTCAATACAATGAATTGCGGAGGTTATTTCAGGAGGGAGATGCGTTTGGATTTTCTCGAATCTGACGGCTGGAAGGTTAAGTGTCGAGTGGGATTCATGTCCGGGATTGACTGGATGGGTTGAAATGGACGGGGAGTGTGCTGTACAAACACATCAGCTTTCAATGAACCCTTTGATTGATAGAACTGCTGTCCCATGAGGATAGCAGATGAGAAACTGGGGGACGTCACTATAATAGGGCTATCACACTGAGAAAAATCCGACCAACTTTCCTTGCAAATCAAGTTTCCGGCCAACTTCCTACGCCGTTACCTTGACGACCGCGAACTCCAACTTTTTCCTTTCCGAAGGAAAAAATCCGAGTCGGACGAAATTTCGGCCAATCAGAGTACTTCTTCCTGCTACGTCATAAGCAATTTCGAGCAATGGCGACTATGTTCGAATCTTGGCAGCTTGGCTCGATGTCAGAATCACGTGTAAATAAAATTATGGCCGCGTTCAAGTGGACTTTGGAATTAGAGATTGCTGCCCATCCGATGCTGCCGATCCGATGTAAATATACCAACGCACGATAAGTAAACTGAGAACCTGCACGCCAAATCAGCGATGCGATGACTATTTGGCGTCGGAGAGAGTTTGTTTAGTTTTGCAACCCTCAAAGATAACCACGCCTTCAAGTCCGTCAGAAAAGTTGGTCCAGGGAGAAGTTGCTCGGATTTTCCCTTTAGTGTGATAAGGCCATAAACGGGGAAATAAGAAAAAAAATGTGGAAGCGACGTCCAACAATTAAGAGAAACGAACGAGAAACGAAGCGACATGTCGAAGTTCCATATAAGGTATTGAAGTAGAAGGGTTATATTTCTTATTTTGCAACGTCTCACTTCGAATTACATTTATACACATTAGACGAGTGAATGGAGAGGTTGGACATTTCAGTAAAACCAATTTCCGAGGGATTTAATTGAAAGGGTTTACAACAGAGTCCCCATGCTCTACGGAATATAATTCACCACTTTTTCAAAACAGCCAATTTATCAAATATTTTTTTTTTTCAAAATTGCCCACAAATCCCATGTCAGACTATCTTTCGAAGGTTGAAATTTCGCTCTATTCTAATATAAATTTTACTGTTTAGGAAAAGTGTTTCATTATATTCCGTAGAGGTTGGAGATTGACTTGGCTTTCATTGTCCATATCGTTTGAACAGGCAGGTTTAGGCAAGAGCTGAAACCGGATTATAAAAACTGAAACTCTCTACAATATAGGGGATTTAATAGTTTTGTTAGCGATTTTCATGATTCAAAAATTCATTACAAATACCTTGAAAATTATCTGCAAAATTTTCTTATTTTCTAAGATACGTTTTTGGGTCTTTTGTTATTTATGAGGGGCGCATAAAGAACGTTAGCAAATCACAGGATTCAATTTGTTCAGAAATAAACAGTTACTGACTGTTTATTAAATTGTCTACCAACGGAGCCGCTCGTTAACCCTTTGAGGCACAACCCTTTCCCAATGCCGAAAAAAGGGCAGGCGTTGCCATCGCTCGACTTAACTACCAGCAAGATGGCGGACGATCGAAACGTTCATCGCGTGCCACAGATCTAGAGACCTGGCTGCGTCAAAAAAGGGGTCTCTAGATCTGTGGCACGCGATGAACGTTTCGATCGTCCGCCAACTTGCTGGTAGTTAAGTCGAGCGATGGCAACGGCTGCCCTTTTTCCAGCATTGGGCAGTCTATCCAGCAGTTCTCGAATTCTTTCATTTTTTAGCAGATGTCAGTGCTATTAAAAATAATCGTGACCATTTTTTTACGGGAAATGACGTGCTAAAAAGTAAAGGATTCTCGTGGAGCCATGTCACCCGCAACTATTTTTATAGAAATCCAATCTATTCTTCGTGACTGGCAACAGTCAAAACATCAGAGTTGGGTGTTCCCAGAGTGGGATCACTGCGCGTTAAAGGGTTAAGGTGGAGCGAACGGTGCCACCGCACCGGGCGCCATTCCTATAGGTGCCAAAATACCTTACTGTTATAATATGTACATGTATATTTGAGAATCCAAATAGTGTGTTGAAATTTTCGTTTTAACCCCTTTGAAAACTTTTCTCGCTGCAGGTGCATGGGTGTGTCGGACGCTGTAGACTGAAATCACTGCAATGAATTTCATGGAGCGACTCCTTCGATATTCCCCTTTACTTTTTGGACTGGGAGGCAGCGTTCCTACCTCCCTCTCTCTCTCTCTAAACAGAAGTCTTTTGAATAATCACGAAGTCTCGCGTTTGCGTGAAAAAAGTACGAAATCTCGAGCACAGGCTAACGACCAGTAACGCAAACCAAGCAGCGAGCTGCGCAGCGCAGTATTAAGCGACAAGGCAGATTCACTTACCTCCTTTTCGGGTGCGGGACCGCTGGTGGTCACGTGAGATCCGGGTAACCGGTCCGACGTTGGGATGAGTCCATGGTCTCGCATCACCCGACCTCCGGGGTCCGACGGCTATTCCAGTCCTGTGTACGTGCGGAGCTTTGCTCCCTTGGACTCTGCTTCGCTCCTGTAAACACGCATCACAAGCATACACTCTTTCGCATCACAAACATACAAAGCGAGCATATGCCCATTCGCATCACAAGCATACATAGCAAGCATACTTACATTTGCATCACAAGCACACATAGCGAGCATACATGCATTCGCATCACAAGCACACATAGCGAGCATACATGCATTCGCATCACAAGCACACATAGCGAGCATACATGCATTCGCATCACAAGCATCCATAGCGAGCATACACACACTCGCATCACAAGCATACGCTCCTACATTCACTGCAGATGCACACGAACAAGCACATCCACATTCGTTTACAAGCGTGGATACATTCATTCACACAGTCGTAGATACACACAAACGTGTCATCTCACAAGCGTACAAACACACATTGACATCACAAGCACACATAGCGAGCATACATGCATTCGCATCACAAGCATCCATAGCGAGCATACACATACTCACATCACAAGCATCCATAGCGAGCATACACATACTCGCATCACAAGCATCCATAGCGAGCATACACATACTCGCATCACAAGCATCAATAGCGAGCATACACACACTCGCATCACAAGCATACGCTCCTACATTCACTGCAGATGCACACGAACAAGCACATCCACATTCGTTTACAAGCGTGGATACATTCTTCACACAGTCGTATATACACAAAAACGTGTCATCTCACAAGCGTACAAACACACATTGACATCACAAGCACACATAGCGAGCATACATGTATTCGCATCACAAGCATCCATAGCGAGCATACACATACTCACATCACAAGTATCCATAGCGAGCATACACATACTCGCATCACAAGCATCCATAGCGAGCATACACATACTCGCATCACAAGCATCCATAGCGAGCATACACACACTCGCATCACAAGCATACGCTCCTACATTCACTGCAGATGCACACGAACAAGCACATCCACATTCGTTTACAAGCGTGGATACATTCTTCACACAGTCGTATATACACAAAAACGTGTCATCTCACAAGCGTACAAACACACATTGACATCACAGGTACACACAGGCAGTTACAATACATGTACACCTAGGCACACATTCGTACACAGGTACTGCACACATAAATACAGGCATGCATACTTTCACATAGTAGGATACACAAACTCTCGTCACAAACATACATACGCAAATACTCTCGACACAATCAGAGAGACACATCTGTACACAAGCATGCATTTCACACGCACAACATGTAAACATACATTCATATAGCCGTATAGCACATAAACTTTCACAGGTACGCTTTTCTTTTCTATTCACACCCTCACAAACATACACAAACACACATGTACGTAATTAGAAAACACACATATATACATAAGACACACATGCACAATAGTAACATATAAAAGTTTCACACACTAATTTCCACTCGCAAACTTAAACTACATACATTAATTATTTATTCATACACATTTTACACATACTCGTAAAATATACATACATGCAGACGTCGCTCGTTTGAAAGAAAACCGTTACAACTTTAAAAAAAGAAAACGTTTTGAGAAAATATCTGAATGTCACGAACTTTAAAATAGAAATTTTACGTACTTACGTAGAAACTTCAGACTTAAATCTACATGCCACTATAAGTCTTTCACATAAAAACAGATCACTTTAGTAAGAAAGGAACAAATAAGAGAAACATGGGTTTTGGATTCCGAGTTTTCGTCCAAACGAGCGATGTATAAAACTACACACTTAAAATAACCTATTTCTAAAAATTAACTAACAAAATGTGTGTAAACGAACACAGGAATACTGTTAAGATCCGTATTGAGTAGAATACACAAAATTTAGTATTCTACCTAAATATAAATAATTAAATAAGTTCTAATTATTTAGCCCCACACATTATTAAATATGTAAGCTATTACTAACTAATAAGTGCAGTTAAGTGTAGCAATAGATATAAACGAATTGAATAAAAGACTCATTTAATAATGATTAACCCAATGGTGCCTAACGCCCCTTTTTCGGGATCCAATTTTAGCATTTTCGCAATCAGCAGCAAAAAATTTTAAACGTTGTTTCATTTTCCTAGCCTTCCTTCGCGAACGTTCCATCTCAGCTCCACAAAATACTTTGACCGAGTGGAATGTAAAATTTTTCACTTTTCATACATATAATTTTTTTTTAAGACATGATTACTCGTGCACGGGCTAATGTCAGATATTTATCTAGAGTTGACTGGAGAAAGTCATGCAAACAGTCAGGGCACAGAGAGGAATACGAAGATAAATTGAATTAAAGTAATATTATAGAGCGTTCGAATGCAGCGGCACAATCCATTTTTAAATATTCATAGATATATGTATATATATTATACACATACAAATACATTAAAGAAAGCAATAAATTAAACGCGTTTACATCATCCATTTTCCATCGGCTACTTAAAATGGTGCCGATCTGTCAATACATGCAAGCAATGGGCAGTCAGAAAAGGCCACCTGACCCTTCGAAACCCAAATAGATTTTGCCATTTGTCACATGAAACGTAATGTATACCGGAATGCCAAGCGATTCTATCCAAAGACTTGCAGAACAAACTGCGATACAATTTCTGAAATGACAACTATTGCGACAACGATAATGCTAAGAAAGGGGAACAAGAGTTTCCCCACAGACGAACATACTATAAAAGACTGACATGTCGTCAATTCAAAAGAATTAAGAAAAAAAGCGAGACGGAAAACTTTTTGCTTGGAACCGGCACTGTTCCGTACTTGACTCAAATACCACTGTGATCACTCTGAACAGAAATATGGTATCAACAGAACAATTTTCCGGGAAAAAAAATAAATAAACCGACTTATATACTTCACATACAATTTCTGCTTTCCTAACTTGTTTGTAGATTCCTGCCAACCGCAATCACATTCTATTGTAGCTGTCTTGGAACTAATGATCGTTTGCTTGAACACACAGCCCGAAAGAGAGGAGGGTCGAGATTTCAAGAGCCCTAAAATCAAGATCCAATAATCATTTGCTTCTAATGCCAGTCTTTCGCAATTAAGTCATTGGCCTACTGGCTTCCCAATATTTCCGAAAAATACATCGATAAAAGTATGAACTGCAGAGCACGTGTCAATGGGGCATCCGTTTCACCGTGCGTGAAGAATCGCAAGGACAACAAGCCAAGTCCTCTAGTCCCAATTAAGTCATTGGCCTACTGGCTTCCCAATATTTCCGAAAAATACATCCATAAAAGTATGAACTGCAGAGCACGTGTCAATGGGGCATCCGTGCGTGAAGAATCGCAAGGACAACGAGCCAAGTCCTCTTAGTCCCAATTTTAAGAAGATGGGCGTGGGACCAATCGTGTCCTTGATAGAAGACGAAAAGTGGCAACAGCAGACCTAAAAGGGCGATCCACTGCAGCCACAAATTCCGAAGCCTTTCCCTAGGCTCTAAAAGTAGACATATCGGGCGGATATCTTAACCCTTTGAGGTGCAATCCTTTCCCCATGCTGAAAAAGGGCAGGCTGCCCTTTTATCAGCATGGGGCCCATCTATCCAGCTGTTCTCGCACTCTTCTATTTTTCGGCAGATGTCAGTGCTGTTTAACCCTTTGGGGCGCAACCCTTTCCCAATGCTGAAAAAAAGGCAGCCGTCGCCATCGCTCGACTTAGCAAGATGGCGGACGATCGAAACGTTCATCGCGTGCCACAGATCTAGAGACCCTTTTTTGACGACAGCTGGCTGTGCGGCACAGCCAGCTGCGTCAAAAAATGGTCTCTAGATCTGTGGCACGCAATGAACGTTTCGATCGTCCGCCATCTTGCTAAGTAGTTAAGTCGAGCGATAGCAACGGCTGCCCTTTTCTTAGCATTGGGCCATCTATCCAGCTGTTCTCGCACTCTTCTATTTTTTGGCAGATGTCAGTGCTGTTTAAAGAATCGTGTTTTTTTTTTTACGGGAAATGACGTGCTTAAAAAGTAAAGGATTCTCGCGGAGCTATGCTACCCACAACTATTTTCATAGAAATCCAATCTATTCTTCGTGATTGGCAACAGTCAAAACGTCAGAGTTGGGTGTCCTCACGGCGAGGACACCGCGCGTTAAAGGGTTAATGTTTAAATGCCAGGCAATGAGCTGGTTAGGACTGCAGTACGGAATCTGTAGGACCCAGTATATTGTTAGGACAAAAGTCCAAGTTAAATTCAAAAGTCAAAGTTAATATATTATACACTTAACCCACATACCTAGGTACATACAAGTATCATTATTTTTGGCAACAGAAAAAAAACCTATGCCCCTTTATAGAACAGGGACATAGAAGTCAAGAAATCCCTCCTGCCTTCAAGGCCACGTGACCTCCGATATCCAGGGTGTCCACCCGCGTCAGTCATTCATATTCTTTGGTCAGGAGGCGAAAAGGGTCATCGTGAGTAGCCTGACCGAAATAAAAAAGAAAGTTGCCCGTTCACTAACCATTTTCTTCATTTTAGTTGCAAAATAGTAGCATTTTTGAATGATTTTGTACACAGTCTTTTAGCTTCAATTTAAGAAGGAATGGATAAAATAAGAAATTTAAAATCTTCATGCATTACATAAGAGCATGTGGTACATTCATTTTATAGTACGGTTAAAAAAACCAGATGAGAATGTTCGACCCGTAGCCACTTTGAAAAGAAAAACGAAGTTGGCAAAAACCGAAATCTGATTTTCGAATGAGTCGGTCGCCTAAAACTGGAAAGTAGTATGGAAATGACGTTTCTTTTTTGAATCAAAAAGTCGTCCAATCTTTAAATGAGTAGCAAAAAGTCGCCTTTTGAGTCGCACGTGGACACTGTGGACATCGGAGTAACGAGAGGGAGCGGACTCACCCCTCACCAGGATCTTGCTTCAGAGATAGACAGCTGCTCCAGGCTCGTGTCCGAATCTCGCTCCTTGGCCGGCCACCTGCAAAAATTATTTATTTTTAAGTACATATTCACATTAAGGACATTCTTTAACCCTTTGAGGCGCAACCCTTTCCCAATGCTGAAATAAAGAGCAGCCGTTGCCATCGCTGGACTTCACGACCAGCAAGAGGGCGGACGGTAGCCAGCTGTCGTCAAAATAGGGTCTCTCGATCTGTGGCACGCGTTGAACGTTTCGATCGTCCGCCCTCTTGCGGGTCGTGAAGTCGAGCGATGGCAACGGCTGCCCTTTTTTCGGCATGGGCCACCTATCCAGCTGTACTCGCATTCTTCCATTTTTCGGCAATGTCAGTGCTTTCAATAAGAATCGTGACCATTTTGTTGACGGGCCAACAAGAATGTTGCCCAATTGGGCGTTACAAATAAATTCGTATTTCGCGTAACTCTAAACATTTTAAGCGTAGAATACCGAAATTTTGTATTTCGAACTATTGTAACATCTAATTAGTGCATCCCTTTTTTGTTTGCAATCGACTGGGTCATTTATGGACAGGGTGAGCCAAATGACTTTAAATACATTCGGGATGCATTCGATTCATTGGAAGTCTGTAGTCAATGACTACTTTGGCTATCCCCAATATCTCTCAAACTATCTCGAGCGTGTCGGCTTTGGGCGAAATATCGCCCAGTTAGGTGTCAGAAGGAAAGCTTTCGAATGGAACCTAGCTTGGCGATTTCGGAAATATTTGGCTAGATATCACTAAATAGTATTATTGCGCTATTTTATCGCTTTCAAACAAAATAAGTTTAGACCAGGGATGGACAAACTACGGCACGCGGGCCAAATCCGGCCCACCGGAAGGTTTTATCCGGCCCGCGGGCGGAATTTTAATTAGCCGGTCCGACGGAAAAATTGAAAGAATATATATATTTATATATTATATATCCATATTAAGAATTATGAAGATGGCTTGTAAAAAGTGCATTTTGAGTTCGAACGCAGATTTCAAGATTTCAGTGCCATTCAAACAGAATTGGATATTTTTACCATGCCTTTGAACGTAAATTGTGAAGCAGTGAGGTCAGATTTGCAGCTTGAATTGAATTGAATTGCAATCTAACAATCATCTCAAGCAGTTGTTTCTAAATATGCCAAAGTTAGAGTTTTACAAATCATTATCGAAAGTAAGTTTCCCAAATTTAATATCTCACGCCCAGAAAATCAGTGCTACGTTTGCTTCATCTTATATATGTGAACAAGTGTTTGCAACTATGAATCTTAGAGAGAATTCTTTCAGAAGTAGACTGACAGATGAGCATTTAGCTCGTTCCTTAGAATCGGTGCATCTCACTTCGAACTTCAATATAAGGAACTTTTAAAATGAACATCGCAATTCATTCATCTCATTAACATATTTAAATTGTAACTCTTGTATATTGTTTTAAATTTTAGAAAAATTTATCTTGGCCCGCCAACTTTTTTTTTTTTCTATTTTCGGCCCCGCGACCGAAAAAGTTTGCCCATCCCTGGTTTAGACCAAGTGCTCCAAAAATATTTTTGATTTGATAGACGCACAAGGAAGTGATGTGTTGTCCACATCAGATTTTCTTTAATAGTGATCCTTGACGCATACAATAAATTATCAAGTCAGAAGAATGCCCACTGTTACCTTGAGAAACTAGAATTCTGCGGACAGAAAGCGTGGCGTCAGTAACATCCCTCCCGGCTGAATATTCAGAAACGGGAAGTGAAATGGGGGGGGGGTGTCTCATCAACACTTTAGTTTGATTTAAAAGCATCTGCATAACATCTGGATAACGCTGTACTTTTTTTCTCCCAAATGCTGCATCCTCAAACATGAATATAGATTTTCAAAAAATAAAGAGTCATTTATTTCAAGCCTGTGATCAGCTGGATCGGAAAATCCATGAAAACGGAAATGTCGCAGAAGAAACGACATCAGCATTTTACAAGTAGCATTGAAACGACAGCTTACAATTGAAATAGAAGGGGGATCAGCGGTTCCCAAACTTTAGACATTGTGCCCACCTCCTCTAGGGTCCTATCCTCACAGTATTGGGCTGGGCAAGTACGCATTTTTGGGCCTATACCACTGCCAAGGAAATTTATAGTACGCATATAAGTTGTTTCAGGCACCTATAACTACAGAGAAAATATACTGCAATTTTAAATAATAATATATAAATACATTGCAATAAATGCCACGATCGAGAGACCCCCTTTTTAGACCAAAAAAGGGGGTCTCTCGATCTGTGGCCCGCGATGAACGTTTCGATCGTCCGCCCTGTTGCGGGTCGTTCAGTCGAGCGATGGCAACGGCTGACGTTTTTTCCAGCATGGGGCAATCTATTCAACTGTTCTCGCATGCTTCCATTTTTCAGCAGATGTCAGTGCTGTTAGAAAGAATCGTGACCATTTTTGTTACGGAAAGGACGTGCTCAAGAGTAAAGCATTCTCCGGGAGCTCTGTCACCCGCCACTCTTTTGACAGAAATCCAATCTATTCTTCCTGACTGGCAACAGTCCAAACGTTCGAGTTCGGTGTTCCCCGAGCGGAAATACTGAGCATTAAAGGGTTAATTATCTCTTCTCCAACCTACAAGATTTGTACGGGATGTGAACTTGCACCTGCTGTCGCGATGGCATCAGAGCGATTGGTTTGTAATGCGGTATTTATTTATTTCTGGAAGAAAGCAAGAAAATTTTCGGTCATTGCACTTAGACCGGTCGCTTACAGAGGATTATATGTGGTCAGAGCCTGATCAAGACAACTATGGGCCCGGGGCAGAAGAAAAAAATTAGGCCCCTTGCAATAAGCTCCCACTTAAAAAAAAAAAAAAAAATATGATTAGTTTTTAATGGAAGTTTTAAATATTTTGCCCCTTCCAAACACAAATTTTGTTTTAAGTTATCAGAAATAAACGAATATAGTTACACGATGTCAACGAAACAGATAGTTGAACGTTGCATCGAAATGCTATATCACAGGTGCTAACGTGTACTGAATACAACCACTTTTTGAAAACTGTCATTTTTGTAAATATATCTTAAAATAGCAAGTAATTCAAAATTTTTGCTATTTTTTAACATTAAAAATACTCTTTACAAAATAGGGTTAGCTATTTTCTTATGTATTGGTATGCTATATCGACGGCTAGAGCCTTTCGAGGAATTAAAAATAAGTTTAAATTAATTTATTCCCAAATGTAAATTTGAATTATTTTCCTTGTTCCTACTTTATAGCTCAGAAATCTTTTGACTTTTGAAATTTCTTTATCCTTTATAATGTTCTTGTAAAATTATAAAAGTGTAAGATGTAAGATTTGGGGCCCTAATATCTGTGGACCCTGGGCAGTCGCCCCGTTTGCCCTGCCGGTAATATGGCACTGTGTGTGGTCTCTGTTAGAGGACCTTTTAACAAAGTAGGTAGGGTAAAAAATATTGCCTTAAAAAACGAGTGTTTGGAGGAGCGGGGGTCGTCTAATACAGGTGTATAGAAGTTTCACTGTATGGTTTTTGAAAGTGACGACATCATAGTATTTCGTACAGACGCAGTTAACTGATTACAATTATTCAAAATGAATCAATATTAAGAAGCATCATATTCTGGAATTTGTAAGCATCCTTCAAGGGTACGTACGTACTTGGTTTGTTTTCAGAGTTATTGGTAAAAATCTCCGCGGTAGGCAGAGAAAATACTGTAATTCCTATGATCGTGAGATGGCTTAGTTAAATGATGCTTAGTTCGAACTGGACGCAGTATGAGAATGAACTCCATTTCACCAGCGTAACGGGTGGACGGCAGTGTGTTTTCAAACGCAACTCCATTATACCTCTTTAATTAAAATGACCGGATCGTCTCTGCGTTCCATCCATTGAAGATGAGATTGGCAACACGTGATTCTGCACATAGAATTGAAAATAAATTATGGCGATGATTACTGCGCGATTTTATCCGAAGACAAAGCGTTATTTTTATTAAGTAGGCCATTTTAGTACTTATATGCTTCGATAAAATGTTTCATTACTTTTTCATATTAACCCCTTAACCGTCGTATTATTTTCAAGAAAACGGTCATAAAAGTGCTTATTTCTTTTATTCCAGAAAATTGTATAAAACAAGTGCATATATAGTATATTTATTCATTTTAAGGTTTTGGACATTTTAAGCACTAGAGAAAAAAAATAATTTTTAGGAAAAGCCAACATTCAGGGTCATTGTGACTGAATGTGTGTTTTGTAGTAAGCAGGGAATCATTAAAAATATATGTTTTAAACACTAGAAAATTTTATTAAACTTACTACGTAAAATAAGTAAACATTTCTAAAATTTTCTTTGAACATAAATTAAAAAAAAAAGTAAGCTAAGTTTGCATAATGCATATCACAAATACACGTGTGTTTGAGTACTGCTACCATGTATTTAAAATAAACTATCTCCGAATTAAGTTAAAAATACTCTGGTATTGTCATCTGTTGTGTAAAATTATATATTACAAAAAAATCCGTGCATCAGAATTGGAACGCTCTTATCTTTCTGGCGCATTTTTTTTGAACAGTATTGCCCGGAAATTTGACGGGCACGAGAAATAGAGGGAGAAAGCTTAGCCCGTGATTTTGACGGGAGCGAAGATTAAAGGGTTATTATCATATTATTGCTGTTTGAGTACATTGTGTTTGTAATCTGTTGAATCCGATTTAGAGAGAGCGTACGGAACGCTAAAAATACTGCTGATCGCTTTTCTTTTTGCAATGCCTATCGCAATATTGATTAGGGTCTCATTCAGGTCTCAACATCCTATAATTATATTACTCTCTATTTCAGGGGTTCCCAAACTTTTTTTCGCCGCTCGTCGGGATAAAACATTTTGCGGCACATTTCTCCGACTGAAAACTTTCGCGGCGGATTACCTTTAAAGCAATTAGGTTAGAATGAAACAGTTAGGATGCATTTTTCACTACTTCTTTTTATGTTGGTTTATAGGGCTAACTATCAAGAAAGTACTCTCTCGGAAAGGGATATAGAATTTTTGACAACTCCCCTTCCATTTCAGGGCAGTTCCTGTAAAGAGAGGCTAACTGCGGACACTGAACTTTGTTCGAACTTGACTGAAACATTTTTATTTGGTCACTTGGCTTGGCTAACCTGTCTTGTGGGATACCGGCTCAGAGGAAATTATTGGATTATACTTCACCAAAACACTTTTCTCGATTATCTCCACGGCAACAGGATTGCGTTCATGCTCAATATTTGTTTCTTCCTAGGCGAAGAACGGGGACGCGGCTACTATACATTTAAAATGGCACATAAGCTTAAATGAGTACCGTGGACCCTGGAGAGTATCAAAATAGTTGCTCTTATTCGGAAAAAAAAAGGTTGGAAAACCTTACGAAATATTTTTTACTTATTAAATTCAGTTAAACATTTGAAAATAAATATTCAGCTTAAGTAGCTTGAATGGGCGAGCTTCTACTGTAGACTAACAGTCAAAGTCCGTTGTGGAGGCTGTTACAACGGGCGCTCGAAAAAACATTGCACGAAAATAGGTCTCTACACTCAATCACACATTGGGTGAAGACCATTGGTACTCAATTTTAGAATATGGGATGAATTAAAAATGTAGGAATACAGTTAACGAGAAGTCAATGCCCGTTGTGGAGGCTATTACAACGGGCGCTCGAAAAAACATTGCACGAAAATAGGTCTCTACGAATCTTCGTCCCTTCGTCCACCTAAAATAAACAACTTCATATTCAATTCTTATTATATACACTGAAATCGAATTTCATGCTCTTCTGGGAAAGCACGGGAACTTCTCGCAGTTGAACGATTTCGTTTTCTGTACACAGCCATTGTTATATCCATGCATATCCTAGGCGCACCCACGGAGCGGGCTATGGGGGATAAAGACTCCACCCCATCCCTAAACCCGGAGAGTTAGATGCGAAAAGCTTTAAAAAGTGGAAATGGTCACTCATGAATTAAAATATTTTATTTTCAAAATTGTCTTCTAATTATTACTAATTTTTTGGTGGGCGGGGATTCATTAAAAGTGGAGTGTGTTGGTTTTTAAATAAATATTCACAGTTAATGTATGAAATAAAGTTAAAACTTGGGCACAGTATCACTGAAAAGTGGAATAAATATTGACTAACGAGTTATGTTGATAGTAGGCTCGTGTTGTATGGGCAAGTGCTAATGCTTTAACATTATAACAGATTTATAACTATAATCTATGTCACTATAACCGAGTTCAGCAGTATCTGTCACCCCAGCCCTCCCTAAACCAAAAGTCTGGCTGTGCCACTGATTCTGGCAAACCATTATTTGTGAAACATACAAAGGTTTCATTTGCAGAAGTTATCCTCTGATGATTGGCGAACTTAAAATAGCTGCCCTCGTATAAAACTTTCTCCACTTCACATCTTTTGCAGTCCCACCACACTGAAAAATCTTCAGTTTTTTTACTGATAGTCGCCCCAGAGTACCATCTCCTACCGTATTTACCAGTGGCGGCCCGTGGTACAAAATGTTAGTGCAGCCGGAAGCATATGAGCCCCCCCCCCCTTTCCTCCGGAGAGGATTGGAAAATCTTTGTTACTGAATCCGAAAGCTGGCGGATTAAGCCCTCACCGAGGAAAAAAAAAAAAAAGAAATTACATAAAAAAATGTCAGAGATCCTATTTTACTTCCATAAAATGGACATAAATTTCAACCAGCCGCTCTTATCCTCAAAATTGCATTAACCCGTGTCCGATTCGAAGTTTCCTTAGAATTTTCTTTTATAACGATAACTTGAGAAGAAAAAAAAAAGAAAACTTACTTATTTTTTATAAGTCAAATCAATCCTCTTTTCTTTTAAATATGCGAATCGGTCAGTGATGTCCCCATAAAAAGGCGTTGTTTTAATTCAGATATCAATAATTTTAAAATCTTTTTAAAATTTCCCACGTTTAAAAAATTTTCTCGCACGCGATGTCCTCTAAATGCCAGTTTTTGCTTACTTAAAAACAATACTGCTTTGATGGGTAATTGTCCATTCATAAGCGTCTATTCAGGCTTACCTTCTTGATAAGTTCAGCAATATAAAGTCCAGAGTTTTCCAAACATATATCCTCCTAACCCCCTCCCTCACTTCTCGTCCGAGCGAATCAGTTAGTCGAGTTCTCAAGTTCAGCCGCCGGCCGTTAGAAAATCTTCCATCGGCTGTATCAGCTGCATACTCCCTATGCCGGAGAGGCTGCTGACGTAGTCGTAGTCATGGCAACGGTGCTGCCAATTTTCTTTTCAGCGCTCTGGGCTGAACCAAAGATTTTCCCAATTGAATTGCGGGAAGATTAAAGTGCTTTTTTTCTGAATGAGCGATCCGGCCACAATCGTTTTTTTTTTTTTTTTTTTTTTTTTGGAGATTTTTTTAATTTAACGTAGAAATTCCACAATTCTAATCTGAATTTAGGAAAATTAGTAGAATAAATTATTTTAAAGTATGTGCTGATAATTTCGAGTGCAGTCCGGCTGTACTTGCTGTATCCCACGAGCCGCCACTGGCGTATTGGTCGCACTTTTTTTGCCAATTTTTCATGATAAACGTATAGATGGAACTATTATGTGGGGGAGAAATCTACTGCATAACATTGGAGAGTCAAACTAAAACATGATTGGTATTATAGTAAACTGACTAACTTACACAATGCTTCCGGATTATGCGCCGTGTATTAAATAATCTTTTCGCCAGTTGCACACAGAAAAAGAGGCATTTTTCTTTTTACAGTCATTTTTTTATGGACATCAACGAAGATCAAATACGTGACTGCGGCTTTTATGCTGGGAAAATAGTTTGACAATTTTTTCTGCTTCAAAACGGGGGGCGACTATAATGTGAGGGCGACATACGCGAGTAAACATGGAATATTCATTGAAAATTATTAGCCCTTTGAGGCGCAACCCTCTGTCGTCAAACAAGGGTCTCTAAGATCTTTGGCACGCAATGAACGTTTCGATCGTCCGCCCTCTTGCTGGTCGTACGTCGATGTCGATGGTAATTCGTAATAAACGTTCTTCTTTTGAGAATTAAAACTTCTATAATCTAGGTCACTATAAAAGAGTTCATCAGTAGCTGTAAACCCAGTCCTCCTAAACCGAAATCCTGGGTGTGCCACTTTGCAGATAATATATTTGTGAAAAAAATTAAACTATGCAATCTGGAAAAACTATTTTAAAGGAATTGGGATCACTTTTTCCAATCAAAGCCCGATGACCGTGAAGCGGACCGTTCTGTCCGTTGCCACAGCTCCTTTTGTCACGCAAACATTTTTTTTTTTTTTTTTAAACTCTCGGAAGTAAAAGGGAGCCGAAAATAGCAAAATATCGCTTAAAAATGCGGGAACCGGTGGATTTTCAGATTTTTTAAAATAGCACACATTTTTTTAAATATATATTTTTATACAGGGTGTCTACTAAATTTCTGAAAGTCAGTTTCCAGACTTTTGGGAGCGTCCGGAAAAAATTTCTTGGCCATAGACGCATAATACTTTGGGAAATGCCTCAACAGTACCACCTTTTTATATTTGAATATTTTGCTACAAATTATTTAAAATAAATTTTCCAACTTGAATATACTTATTGATGTACTTAAATTAGATAGAAAAAAATTACTATGAGTTTTATTTAAAATACGAGTTAGTTCAGATTGAACCAATATTGACCATACTACTTGTGTTGGTGGTCATATTGAGTTGACCCTTTGAGTTTTAAAGGTGGTACTTATGCGATATGACTAGATGCCAATTTTAAATGCAGACGCCAAATTTCGGACACATATTTTTTTTCTTTTGGTCTACTACTACACTTCAAATCTGAAAGAATACGGAGCGATAGTCATGAAAATTTAAATATTTTAGCACAGGTCATAGACAGATAGCGGTTTGACCACTCCGTCACAAGAGACACCTCAATACAGAATGTAAAATAAGTACGAGTATTGCATACCCAGGGATGTGCCAGCTGAAATTAAATTTTGAAGCAATTTGTGGAGCAAGAAAAAAGACATTTTTGGAGCAATTTGGAGCAAGGAAAAAGACATTTTTGGAGCAAGAAAAAGTCACTTTTGGAGCATAAGAATGACAATTTTGAAATACAAAATATATTTAATATATTTTTGGGGGAAAGAGAAAAGTCATTAAAGAATGCCAATCAAAAAAATGAAAATTAAGGAAGGTTCTTAAAAACTCTTAGCTTATAAACAAAAATCTGTTTGTGTTTTTTTTTTTTTTTGTTGGGGGGGGGGGAGTCAGAAGCTTATGAAATAAATAAAAAATTCAGTTATTTTATACATTGCTATACAAAAATATCTATTTTTAAACCAAAAATACAATATTTACTAAACTATAGTAACCCATTTATGCCAAGCGTCCCTTTTTTGGGACGGCATTTTCGCTATCAGTCGATAGCGTTACTTATTTTTCCTAGGCTTTATTCACGAGTATAGAACCTCAACTCCACATAATATTTTAACATGACCCAGTAGGATGTTGACATTTCAATTTTTATATATAATGATTTTAAAAGAAATCATCCCTTGTTCGAACAATTGATATCGGAAATTTATCTATATTGCTGGTATTAGCAAAAATCAACGTCTCAAAAATATTCTGGGCACAAATGGGTTAACTACCATCAGCAGCTAATAAAAATTTGGTAACAAAAATTACAAATTTATATAAAATTATAATTTAAAACAGAGGTCAATTTTTACTCTTAAGGCATTGGAGGTTTAAACAAAGGGATGCCTAAGAAAAAATATTAATTTTTAAGATTAATAGAAAAGGATTGAAATTAGAATGCTTAGAATGTGTGATGACTTTCGTAAAAATTCGAGAGATTTACAAACGTTTAAACATGTATGGAAAAATTAAAAATGTAGCAGTTTTGCTGAATTTGGAGCAAAAATGTCCGAAAACGATCTTTTTGTAGCAGATTGGCACATTCAGGATTGATTTGGCACAATTTGGAGCAGCTGGCACATCCCTGCTTACCCGACAAGCATTCTGACCCATTCATTCTATTTAAACATAAATCATCCTCATTTTCATTCTCTGGAGTCCGGAGAGAAAGGGGGGAAAAAAAGAAAAAAAAAAACGCCAAGAAATTTTTATACGAAGAAAAAATTTATTCTTTCAAAGAATTTTCCTGGCCCATTTTGCATTTTCCAGGCTTTTTCTAGACTTTCCTGACCTATTACCCATTTTCCTGGCATTTGCCTGACCGGTAGACACCCTGATTATACATAACTATGAAACATTTCAAGCGGATCGTATAAACGGTGTAGATGTTACTTTTCAAAGGGTTAAAAGAAAAAGAAATCTCTTGCAGCATGCTGTTTAGGTGCTACGCAGGAAAACTAGGTCCGCGCTCACCTGCGACAGTACCAGACCGTAACAAAGTAAACACTATCGATGGGGGGGGGGAGAGAATGAAAAGTGTTGGCAGCTCCTCAAAGATTTTGAATCTAGCTTTTAAAATCCGGTGTTGTCAGCAGATGTCTTTAAAAAAATTGCATGTGTTTTTAAGTGCCTTTCGCAAACAGGACAGGGAAAAAAAAATAGTGTGTTCTTTTTCCTTAAGTGCCCATTCCTGGCGAAATGGCTTCTTTACCTAAATGGAACGTTGTTTATCCCTTTAACGCGCAGTGTTCCCGCTCTGGGAACACCG
Source organism: Cheiracanthium punctorium (assembly GCA_038373885.1). Classification (NCBI taxonomy): domain Eukaryota; kingdom Metazoa; phylum Arthropoda; class Arachnida; order Araneae; family Cheiracanthiidae; genus Cheiracanthium; species Cheiracanthium punctorium. The sequence goes on along the minus strand of JAWZYV010014543.1, from coordinate 187,993 downwards.
AACTCGGACTTTTGGACCGTTGCCAGTCACGAAGAATAGATAGGATTTCTACCAAAATAGTGGCGGGTGACCTAGCTCCACGAGAATACTTTACTTTTGAGCGCTTCCTTTCCCGTAACAAAAATGGTCACGATTCTTTTGAACAGCACTGACTTCGGCCGAAAAATGGGAGAATGCGAGAACAGCGGGATAGATGGCCCCATGCTGAAAAAAGGGCAGCCGTTGCCATCGCTCGACTTAACTACCAGCACCTGTGTGCCGCACAGCCAGCTGTCGTCAAAAAAAGGGACTTTCGATCGGTGGCACGCGATGAACGTTTCGATCGTCCGCCCTCTTGCGGGTCGTGAAGTCGAGAGCGATGGCAGCGGCTGCCCTTTTTTCAGCATTGGGAAAGGGTTGCGCCTCAAAGGGTTAAGTGCCCATTCCTGGCGAAATGGCTTCTCTACCTAAGTGGAACTTTGTTTATCCAAGTGAGCGATGAACGATCAAAAATGAATTTTATGAGTGGAGTGTTTTTCCTTTCAGGCCAGATGACAGCAACCCACTGTGGCGAGATAATACTTGGGAAGAAATCAGTGAAGAAATGCAGGCCCTCCGAGAGAGGGGGGACACGGGTTTGTCCCTTGTTAAAGCCCCCCCCCCCTCCCAATCTCTCGCAAAATTGTATTAAACTTGTCAAAATTAGAAACCTGGTAGGCAAACTTGGTAAAATAAATTTAACGAAAACAACAATTGACTTTCTATTTCCGATACACTTGGCGAAAGGACGCAAAACACCAGTTGGCAAAAATAAAAGTTGGTTTTATAGTTGATAAAATAATAAATAAGCTGGTAAAACCGATATTAGACTTGGCAGTTCATCGACATATAGCCCCCCCCCCAAAAAAAATAAGTCTTACGCAATGGACTGGACACGGAGGACAATGGCCCGGGGCCCGGCCTTTGTGTGTGGGTGGGGAGGGCCTGGAGGACATGTTAATAATTTTTAGCGTACAAATAAATCCCACGGGAGAATAAAATATGTGTGTCTCCCGAAACCTTTTTTGGCTCATATAGATGCATTCGTAGGAACTCAAACCTAATTTTTAGGTTTGTATGTATAAGTGTGTTTTGTAACCTCAAATTTAAAGTGTATTAATTCTAAAGCGTCCAAAAAACTTTTTTAGATATAAAAGAAATAGGGAGATTATTTTTTGGAGGGTTGGGGTGTGTGTGTGTGTGGCGGGGGGGGGCTCTGTCCTATTTGGCTCTGAGAAATGAATGTAATATTTCTACTACAGGGGTCGATGCTGTCGAAAATGGAGTCTATTTTGCGGCCCTTTAACTTCACAAAATTAGAATCTATTAAAACGGCCCTTAATTGGCATTTCCCCCACATTTTAATGTTTTATCCATTAATGTAGCAAAAAAAAAGTGAATGTTTATAAAAGATAGTATAACAATTCGCAAAAATAATTGTTGAAATTGACAAAATTAAGCCACGAAATAAAAATAAAAAAATAAGCGATTTTCACAAAAATGGGACCATGGAAAAAGTCTTGGATCGACCCCTGTACTACTATTATTACACAAATTCATTATAATGCGGAACAATCGAAAAAGACATACAAAATAATAAAATTTGCATGGCGTATGCTCTTTTCTTGAAAACGGAGAGTAGGCAGATGTTTAGATGTTTTCAGAGGTTTGTGGATACTGTGTTTTGAAAGGGATGTTATGTTTTGGGAAGGGAGAAAATAAAGCCTACTTAGAACAGCATAATGCTTGTTCTAGATGGATAGATGATAACACTTGGTAAAAAAAACGTAAGCAAGGACCGACCCCCCCACCCCCCAAAAAAAAAGCCATCCAGAATTTCTCGTGGATAAGCGGGAATTTTGATTACGTCATAGAAGAGAAATGTTAGGTTATTATGCATTTTTAATGCAGCAAAAGCAACTTTACAGCCTCCATTGGGAAAATCGCGCCCAATGACCCAAATGTTGCCAAGCTTAGCGACTTTGGGCGCCCAAAATAAGTCCCCAAAAGTGAAGTGACCGAAGGTCTCGGACTCCTATTTCTCGAGATTTCTAGAAACTGCATACATTTGAAGGGAAACCGAAACCTCCGTATCTCCGGTACTAGTGGACCCATTTGGGTGCAACAAAAAGCAAAATTTATCTATTGGGAGCGTAGAATACCAATTTTGAACTATTTTAAGTCCCAGAACAGCGGGTTGCCCGAAAATTCTTAACAATATTTTACCACCACTCCAAGATGATGAAAAAATTCAAAGATTCAAAAGCAGAAAAAGGGTCTCTAGATCTGTGGCACGCGATGAACGTTTCGATCGTCCACCATCTTGCTGGTAGTTAAGTCGAGCGATGGCAACGGCTGCCCTTTTTTCAGCATGGGGCAATCTATCCAGCTGTTCTCGCATTCTTCCATTTTTCGGCAGATGTCAGTGCTGTTCAAAATAATCGTGACCATTTTTTTACGGAAATGACGAGCTAAAAAGTAAAGGATTCTAGTGGAGTTATGTCACCCGCAACTATTTTTATAGAAATCAAATCTATTCTTCGTGACTGGCAACAGTCAAAACGTCAGAGTTTGGTGTTGCCACAGCGGCAACACTGCGCGTTAAAGGGTTAATTTCATAAATCAGCGTTTCTCAACCTGTGGGGCGCGCCCCTCAAGGGCGGCGCGAGAAAAACCAAAGAGCGAGTAGTGATGCATGTTTTTTGAAAACATTCATTTTATTTATTCTATTTCATTCATTCATAGTTCATTTTATTTATTCTCATTTTTAGTCGAAAATATATCCATTTTTGCTTAAAATGTCCATTCGAACTTTACTGATAACACTATTTTCTAGAAAATTCGACTGAATGTTCGCTCTTAAAAATTAAAAAAACTGAGGGGGGGGGGGCGCCACCGTAAATTAGCCTTTGTGTGGGGGGAGCGACGTTCAAAAGGTTGAGAACCTAAGAACGCAAAATGTATTTTCAGTATTTTAAAAAAACATTGAAGATGTCATTTCAAAGTACGTTTCCGGAATACTTTCCTTTTTACTAGTGAAAATACAAATGTACAGTAGAACCTCGATTAACCGAGCTTCGGTTAACCTAGGTTTCTGTTAACCGAGGCAATAACGAAATCTAATTTTTTTTTTTTCTCCTTTCCAAAATGAGCTTGGAAAAAATTATACACATTTTAGTTCGCTGTCCGTGTTTCATTTATTGTTTTGTACAAAAAAAAATCAATTTTACTTTTTAAAATTTACTACTAGAGTTGATTTCCTTTTTAAATATTTTTAGCTGTGAGACATAAGTTCATTTATGTTTATTTTAATAACTTAAAAAACGTTCTATTGTTTTTTACTTTAAAAGTTTGTTAAATTCGCAAGCACGGAAGGTTTTTATACATAGTTTCTATTAACTTAGATTTCCGATATCCGAGGTACTAGCGGTCCCAATTAGCTCGGATAATCGAGGTTCGGATAATCGGTATTTGAAAAGCATGTGTTTTTTATTACATACAACGTCGCACCCAAGGGGGGAGGTGTATAGACCAGCGGGTCCGGGGACCTGCTACACCGTCCCCTCCCCTTCCTGAAATTTAAAATTTTGCTAACAAAATGATGATGATTAACTCTTTTTGTGAAAAATTCTGCCCCTTCTAAAATTTCTGGACCCTCCAAGAAATTTTTTCCTCTGGGTACGGCCCTGGCAAAACGGTTATGTATAAGGTGACCATACTTCCCGCTTTTTAGGTGGCTTGTCCCGTTGTCCCCAAGCACAGCTTCGGGACACCGTAATTATCCTGTTTTTAGAAAATGCCCCCTACAATGCCCCGTTTTTAGAAAGAGAACAACCCACAGTAACGATTTCAATAAAGGCCACTCAAAATCTAAAATAACCCATCGGCAGTACGTATCTGTAAAAAAAAAAAAAAAAAAAAAACACCTCACCTCCCTCCCTTCCTTCACGAGACGCAACGAAAACGCCGGGGGATATATTATTTTGATCTTGTTCTTTTAATGTTCTTTTTTTTGTAAACTATTTCAATTTATTTCTTTTTTTAAAGTCGTGTTCCTCTTTTGCTTATTCCTTCCCCTCCCCCGATCTCCAATTTATTTTCTCTTTTCACTCTTGTTTTCTAAGAATTTTTTTCCTCCGGAATGACCAGTTCCTCTTTTTCTGTGTGTCCTTTTGTTTCCATTTCTCAGTTTTCTACCTTCCTTCCTGCCTCGTATCGGAGGGTGTTTTTTTATTCGAAGAAGGGCCTCCCCTTGTACCACCCGAAACGTACGTCTTGAACTATTTCTTATAGTACATGTGAGTTTTAGCAAAGTTTTTTTTTTTTTCATTTTATTTTGATATGAACATTAACACAAGCTTTTTTGCGCGTTCTCTTAACCACTCAAAGATACCCAGACCTGTCCATTCAGTCTCCCTGCACTGTTACCTTAACCGTTTGAGGCGCAACCCTTTCCCAATGCTGAAAAATGGGCAGCCGTTGCCATCGCTCGACTGGCTGTGCCCGGCACAGCCAGCTGCGTCAAAAAAGGGTCTCTAGATCTGTGGCACGCGATGAACGTTTCGATCGTCCGCCATCTTGCTGGTAGTTAAGTCGAGCGATGGCAACGGCTGCCCTTTTTTCAGCTTTGGGCAATCTATCCAGCTGTTCTCGCATTCTTCCATTTTTCAGCAGATGTCAGTGCTGTTAAAAATAATCGTGACCATTTTTTTTACGGGAAATGACGTGCTAAAAAGTAAAGGATTCTCGTGGAGCTATGTCACCCGCAACTATTTTTATAGAAATCAAATCTATTCTTCGTGACTGGCAACTGTCAAAACGTCTGCAGGTTGGTGTGTTCCCCCGAGCGGGGGGAACACTGCGCGGTTAAAGGGTTTTTAAACGGTTGCTTCCTCTTAACTGGGATGGACCATAACGTAATGGATTTCTTTTCAGTGCTTCTGTCTCCAGTGAAAGAAGTATTAGGGATACTGACATTCTTTGCGGCGGATTTTTTGTGGATGAAGGCCGAATGACTGCACTAGGGTTCTAGGACAATAGGGGGGAATACCCTCCGTGAAGGACGTTCTAAGAGATCCTAGCCCGTACTAACGCGATGTTTCGAAGAAAACCACGGGAAAACTCCGAACGGCTACGCGGACAGGAGCGCCCGGGGTTTGATTTTTGGATCTGTTGGCGTCCAGCCAAGAAAAGGGTCTCTAAGATCTGTTGGCACGCGATGAACGTTTCGATCGTCCGCCCTCTGCTGGTCGTTAAGTCGAGCGATGGCAACGGCTGCCCTTTTTTCAGCATGGGGCCATCTGTCCAGCTATTCTCGCATTCTTCCATTTTTCATCAGATGTCAGTGCTGTTTATAAAGAATCGTGACCATTTTTTGTACGGGAAACGACGTGCTCAAAAAGTAAAAGGATTCTCGTGGAGCTCTGTCACCCGCAAACTATTTTTATAGAAATCAATCTATTTCTTTCGTGACTGGCAACAGTCAAAACGTCAAGTTTTTGGCGCGTTCCGGACGTGGAGAGTGGACACACTGCGCGTTAAAGGGCTAAGAGTCCAACGTGGTGTGTTGTGAGTGTGCAGAACGAAGAATCTAAAAAGGAACAAACTAACACAAACGGAGGGCGGATTAAAGTGAGAGACGACAACACTCTCCCCTCCTTTTCCCTCGGAGAAAAAAAGGAATGGATTGTAATATGATCCTCATTTTACTTTCCAGAAAAAGGGATGTTATATTTGGCGTGGACCCAGGAATCCGAGATAAAAAATTGTAGGACATATTCCAGTCAGGGTGGGAGGCATAGCCAAATTTGCATTGCCCGATACACAAGCCATAATCATTTAAATATATCGCTAAGCAAAACTACCAATTCTGCCCATTCGTCATAAGCGTAAAGTTTTCAAAATTATTGGGGGTGGCCGGGCCCCACAACCACATATATTCACGTCAGTGGCGTAGCCAAGGGGGGGTTAGGAGGGTCATAACCACCCCCCATGAGGAATTTTTTGCCATACAAAATGTATACATTCTTCACTCCCTTATCATACACCCGTATACATATATGTGAGTTGCAGAAGGCGTAACCCCCCCCCCCCCCATGAAAAATTTCTGGCTACGCCACTGATTCACGTACATGTAACTTACTCATAGCTGCCAACTACTACGGAATATAATTAACCACTTTTTCTACGTGATTTTTTGGCTTAAGATATAGCAAAATTTTTGCGCTGCGCGCGCGAGCTGGTTACTATATTGAAAAAAATTATTAAAACATATACTGTTTACAAAAAGTGGTTAATTATATTCCGTAGTAGTTGGCAGCTATGACTTACTATATATAAGTGTAAATTATTGGAGGCGCTCGAGCTCTATGGGTCCATAGAATTCTACACCTATGTAAGGTAAGTATCCATGTTAGTATCTTCCTACCATGTTATAAGTTAAAAATAGAAGCAAAGTAAAAAATCCAAAGGAGAAAAAAAAATCATTTTCGATGAGATAGTGCATTTTAGACACATCTGAACGTTTCTTCATTTCATACTTCACATTGCATAATCTGATTTTAATTAACCAGAGCCTGGCGAGGGCAGCTTATAGTAACATTATGTGTTAAGTGGCGTCACAATGAATACTAAATCATGATTGAAATCAAAAGAAGAAAATTTTTAAAAGTACAAGTAAAGGTTTTTTTTAAACGTTTGTAAATGGCGTGAATACTTTTTTTTTACGTTAGTATAAATTAGTTTTCTGTATTGAGTGGTAAATTATTGGGTGGGCTCAGCCCCTATTCACAATTTATTGGGGGGGCTCGAGCCCCACGGGCCCATATAACTCTACGCCTATGCCATAAGTGTGCCGCTACCATGGCAAAACCATTTGGGGGCAATCCAGTTTTTCCCCCCGATAAGCTCAATTTATTTTTTTTCTATACGTATACTACCTATGAATGCAACTAGAAATACTCTTCAGAAAATGTTGAAATATAACAAATTACACCGGTCAACATCGATTTTTGGGTCTGACTTCTACATGTTCAATTTAGTTTCTCCTACGCCAAAACTAAGGAAAATAATTTTTTTTTAAATGAAAAGTTTGCTTTTGTAGAAATGAAAGCCATTTTTCAATTTTTTGGCAAAAATCACTGATTTTTATATATTTTTTTTATATAATTCCACTCTCAATTAGGATCCGAAAAGTTTTTGCTGGATATAAAAGTCTTTTTAATTCAAGATGTGGAATAAACAATAACCTATAAATGTAAAATAATAAGAAATGAATGTCTAAAAGGGACTATTTTTCGTATTTCTTGTATGTTCGTACGAGCCAATAATAATGCAAAAAATAATAATATTACAAATAATACTAGAAGCAATACTACAGAGTGACCAATAATAATACAGTTTACTTTCGGGTTCATCCAAGGGCTGCCCTTTTTCGTTTATGAAAGAAATTAAAATAGACTGATCGACGTCCATCAGACAAAAGCAAACTTTTAACCCTTTGTGCTGGCTGTGCGACACAGCCAGCTGTCGTCAAAAAGGGTCTCTAGATCTGTGGCACGCGATGAACGTTTCGATCGTCCCCCATCTTGTTGGTAGTTAAGTCGAGCGATGGCATCGGCTGCCCTTTTTTCAGCATTGGGAAAGGGTTGAGCCTCAAAGGGTTAACCACAACCAAATTACCGTGACTTTTTCCACTTGACAACCCTTTCCCAATGCTGAAAAAAGGGCTTCCGTTGTCATCGCTCGACTTAACTACCAGCAAGATGGCGGACGATCGACGCCGCTGGCTGTGCCGCACAGCCAGCTGCGTCAAAAAAGGGTCTCTAAATCTGTGGCACGCGATGAACGTTTCGATCGTCCGCCATATTTCTGGTAGTTAAGTCGAGCGATGGCAACGGCTGCTCTTTTTTCAGCATTGGGCAATCTATCTAGCTGTTCTCGCGTTCTTCCATTTTTCGGCAGATGTCAGTGCTGTTAAAAAGAATCGTGACCATTTTTGTTACGGGAAACGACGTGCTCAAAAGTAAAAGATTCTCGTGGAGCTAGGTCACCCGCAACTATTTTTATAGAAATCCAATCTATTCTTCGTGACTGGCAACAGTCAAAACTTCAGAGTTTGACATTGCCAGAGCGGCAACACTGCGCGTTAAAGGGTTAAAGAACTCAAAATGAAAATTTAAATGTTTTTCAGTGTCTAGAATCAGAATTTAAGCATGAGATCAGAAACCCCCCCTAAAAAAAATTTTTGTTTGGTTGACCGGTGTAATGTCCCAATAATAATAAAGTCTTATGTGTCAATCATCGATATCCATGCATATAAATTGTGTTCACTTTCTGTAACGGGCGATGGCTGCCTCCGAGTGCAGTTCAAAGGCAAAACCATGGACATTCTTACATTCATGGGTGCATAATGTAATTTGTTGACCAGACGTAAAAAAAGGGACTGTCCTGCAAAAGGCAGGACGTCTGACTACCCTGTGTGTGTCATTCTTCTAACAAACCGCCCAGGACAGACAAAATTGCATTCATCCGCCGCTGACAGAACCTGGCTTCATTTTGACGTAACTGACAGTGAAAGGTCATTCTATTTTTTGAAGTAGAAAAGCAAAAGAAGCCTTGTAGTGTATTTCATCCGAAAAACAATTTTGGGACTTATTTTGGACGCTCTGAAAAAAAAGAACTGTTCATATCACTGTGTGTCCAATGAATATCTGTTATGTACAGGGCCCTTGCTAAAGCGGGGTAGGGGGAGTCTCCCCCCCTCCCCCACCAACACTTGCAAAATTCTATTCAACTTGTCGGAATTAGATACGCAGTTGGCAAATTTAGTAAAAGAATTTAACAAAACCTGTCATTTACTTCTGGTACACCTGGTGAAATGACCTAAACCGAGTTGGTAATATAGTTGATATAAAAAGAAATAAGTTCGCAGAAACCGATATTGGACTGGTCAGTTTATCGACATCTCTCCCCCCCCCCCCCCAAAAAAAAAAAAGAGACTAAGCAATGGCTCTGAAAATGATCGCAATAACGCATCTATAGTGGCGTAGCCAGACATTTTTGATGGGGGCGACTGCTGCAAATCATTTATATGTATGTATAAGTGTGTGTGGGATAAGGGAGTGAAGAATATACATTTTGTATGGCAAAAAAATTCATGGGGGGGGGAAGCCCTAACCACCCTCTTGGCTACGCCCCTACGCCTCTAGATAGGTATTTCACGCTTTAGAAATTCAGAATGCGCCTTAAGCACTTCGGAATACGTGTTTTTAAGCATTATTTTTCCATATAAAATGAGGTATATTTTGATAAGTCATTATTTTCGTATTTTAAATTTTAAAACTCCCATTATTGTACTCATTTATGTTGAACGGGCATTTATGTATACTTAAATGCATAATCTGTTATTATTTATGTGTCCAATGCAATTTAATTGTGTTTTTGAAAGTTCAGCGTAATTGTTCGTTGTTTTAATAACTCCTTTGGAAAAGAAAATTCTAAAACGGTTAAGGAGTACATGACTCTTCTGAAAAAATCCTAGATCAATCACTGGGCTCTGGTTATGTGAACGTTTTTGAGATTTAGACTATTACGTCTACTTTACTAACCAAATCTTCGTAAAAAAAAAAGCGACTTCTATGGGATTCTAAGCACTGTGACCGCTCGAGCAAATAGGCCCCCGCCCTGTGCTCCAGACAGAATAGTGTCCAATAATAACTCTGCTGATGAAAACAGGTCACAATAAATAAACTTATTACACATAAAGCAGATACTGGTATGGACACGCCGATGTACCGTTCTCAGTAGGTACGAGGTATAAGCACACGGCAGTCACAGACATGTCGTGGGAATCTTTGCTTATTGAGATGGGGGTCGGCAGAATATTTTGCATGGGCGGGCGAAGGTTCATTCAACGTATGAATACCCTGATGGAAAAAACAAACAAGTTGGGAAAAAAGGAGTGCAGATATCCTGGGAGGGACAAGCCCCCCTCCTGTTTCCCCTTGCTGCCGACGCCCATGCTTATTGACACGAGTGAGTACAGACAAACAATCCGAAATTTAAAACCTTTTTTAACTTCCTTGAAATTAAAAAAAAAATGCCTAATGCATCTATTATAAAATACCTGCAAACAGTACTGTTCCCCCCCCCACCGCCGCTCCCAGTGTACGTTCGCTATAGTACCCTATGTATTTCTCTGCAAATAGGGGGAATCATTATGGTAACTACATTTTTAAGTCCAAACTATACTTACAAAATTATAAATGACAAAGAGTCAAGTGCCCTATGAGTGCACTCAGTTTCATGTTAAAAGAGCTAAACTTTTGGATGCAGGTCATGGTTACATGTCACTTATATTTAACCCTTTAACGCGCGGTGTCCCTCGCCGTGTGGACACCAAGCTCTTGACGTTTTGACTGTTGCCAGTCACGAAGAATAGATTTGATTTCTATAAAAATAGTTGCGGATGACATAGCTCTCCAAGAGAATCCTTTACTTTTTAGCACGTCATTTCCCGTGTAAAAAACTGTCACGGTTCTTTTTAACAGCACTGACCTTTGCTAAAAAATGGAAGAATGCGAGAACTGCTGGATAGATTGCCCAATGCTGAAAAAAGGGCAGCCGTTGCCATCGCTCGACTTAACTACATCAAGATGGCGGACGATAGCCAGCTGCGTCAAAAAGGGTCTCTAGATCTGTGGCACGCGATGAACGTTTCGATCGTCGCCATCTCTGCTGGTAGTTAAGTCGAGCGAGTGGCAACGGCTGCCCTTTTTTCAGCTTTGGGAAAGGGTTGCGCCTCAAAGGATTAAAGGTGGTTTTTAGGAACGCAAGACTATTTTCTAAATATACAATCTAATATTCTATTCCCTCTCAATTCGTCAGTAACGGGACCCTTTTCAATCTCGAGCCGAGGGCGTCGGCAATAGACGTTTACCAGGCGGCCGAACATGAGAGCCTTTCGTCGGAGCCCCATCCGGTGTCCTTGGACTCAGTAAACCATCCAGATACAAGTTCCAATACAGGGTCACATAAAGGTTAAATTAATTATATGTACACTTAACAACGACAAAAATAAAATCCACACAAAAAATTGAAAATACAGCGCATTTTCCTAGAGCGAGCATCAAGCTTTCGAGTCCATGGATAACAACTATCCTAATCTACCAGGACAGCGAACTTAGAAGAAAGATCAGTACGTGGGAAACGTTTACACAGTGTTTCTACAGATTTCACAGATTTTGCTTCCCTGAGTTCTCCCTGACATCTATCACGCTCTTCCCTGACTTTATCTCGCGTGCTTTCCCGAATTTTGAGTTTCTATTTTTAACATTACATCCTATAGTTAATCATTTTTTTTTTTAATATTTTGACCCTTTTTTTAGAAATAATACTAAAAATAAAATATATATGTACAAGAATCTCATTGGAAATCACTGGATTCTAACAAAAACCCAGCTGGATCATAATTTAGGATAAAATGAAGTCTATTTCAACGGCACAAGAGAGGCTCAATAAAGGACACATTTTAAAATTATTTATAAGGTTGAATAAGAAAATGAAAATAAAACAATTTGTATACATAGGTTCAAACAGCCAATATTTTCTCGATTTGACCGCAAAATTCAATTTTTCTTGCATTTCCCTGACCTTTCTTCAACATCTGCTCATTTCCCGGACTTAGTTTCCCAAATCCCCGACCAAAACTCCTTTCCAAATCCCTGACCAAAGAAAAACGAGCCCGAAGCCCATTAACCCTTTGAGGCGCAACCCTTTCCCAACTCTGAAAAAAGGGCAGGCGTTGCCATCGCTCGACTTAACTACCAGCAAGATGGCGGACGATCGAAACGTTCATCGTGTGCCACAGATCGAGAGATCCTTTTTTGCCGCACAGCCAGCTGCGTCAAAAAAGGGTCTCTAGATCTGTGGCAAGCGATGAACGTTTCGATCGTCCGCCATCTTGCTGGTAGTTAAGTAGAGCGATGGCAACGGCTGCCCTTTTTTCAGCATTGAGCAATCTATCAAGCTGTTCTTCGCATTCTTCCATTTTTCGGCAGATGTCAGGCTGTTAAAAATAATCGTGACCATTTTGTTTACGGGAAATGACGTGCTAAAAAGTAAAGGATACTTTTGGTGGAGCTATGTCACCCGCAACTATTTTTATAGAAATCCAATCTATTCTTCGTGACTGGCAACAGTCGAAACGTCAGAGTTTGGCGTTGGCAGAGCAGCAACACTGCGCGTTAAAGGGTTAAGAGAAACCACTTGCCTGTTATGCCAGAAGTATCGGCTCTGTCGAGGCACTCGTTCGCCTTGCTAAGGTTCTCGTCCAATTCCAGGGGCCAGTGGTCGAGGAGTGTGGGACGCGCATACCCAGTTCAGTCAGGATGGCGTGGACATAGTTCCAAGTTCCAAAGCTTGGGTGGGTCCAAGAAACCAATCCACCAGCTCGTGGTACAATGCCATCGGGTCATGCGGCTTGATATATTCAAACACCTTTTCCCATCTAGCAACACCCGTACTTCTCTGAAAAAGCGCCTTGTGCCGCGCGTGTGTCCTCTCTTGGCAAGGCACACGCAGAGTTCTTCACCCCACGCCTGCGCGCTTGCATTCTTGGACGAATGGAATGTCAAGTTCTTTCTCCTGCACTCCGATAGGGTCACGTGGCGTAACGGCATCCCGTGACCCCGCCCCCCCCCCTCCAGGCAACGGAGCAGATCCACTTCTCGTGTCTCCTCTCTCGAGAATCATGGACGTACAAAGTTAGGTATAGTAGTCTCTCTCTCCTCCAAGGTGGGAATGGACTGCGATGCTTCTATCTCCAAACGGCTGGCTTCCTTTGGAATGCTTCACAGCCAGGCGCACTGGCTGTGAAGCATTCCAACTATGGCTCGGAATCCACTCGGGACAACTATGGCTCGGCCTAGAGCAGGGATGGGACAACACTACGGCCCGCGGGCCAAATCCGGCCCACCTGTAAGGTTTTATACCGGCCCGCGGGTGGAATTTTAATTCGCCGTGTCCGACGGGAAAATTTGAAAGAATATTTATATTTTAATATATTATAACTAGTCCATATTAAGAATTAGTGAAGATGGCTTAGAAAAAAGTACATTTTGAGTTCGAACGTAGATTTCCAAGATTCCGTGCCATTCAAACAGAATTGGATATTTTTACATGCCTTTCAACGTAAATTGTGAAGCAGTGAGGTCAGATTTGCAGCTTGAATGAATTGAATTGCAATCTAACAATCGTCTCAAGCAGTTGTTTCTAAATATGCCAAAGTTAGAGTTTTACAAATCATTATCGAAAGTAAGTTTCCCAAATTTAATATCTCACGCCCAGAAAATCAGTGCTATGTTTGCTTCATCTGATATATGAGAACAGGTGTTTTCAACTATGAACCTTAGAGAGAATTCTTTCAGAAGTAGACTGACAGATGAGCATTTGACCTCGTTCCTTAGAATACAGTGCACTCTCACTTCGAACTTTCAATAATAAGGAACTTTTAAAACATGACATCGCTATTTTCATTCATCTCATTAACATATTTAAATTTTATTTGCGTTCCGTGGAAATTTTAGAGAAATTTATCTTGGGCCCGCCAAACTTTTGTGTTTTCGATTTATGGGCCCGCCACCCGAAAAAGTTTGGCCGCATCCCCGGCCTAGAGGCTCTAAAAAGGATTATAATAGTTTTTAAGCTTGTTCCATTTCAAAAAAGGATAGGCGCAAAAAACATGAAATGACGAATCCCCTAAAATCGATGCTATTTTACAACGCATTGTCCGCTGTGCCTACAAGTGTTGTAACACAGCGTGTAGGTGATGAAAGAGAATGTCACGGTTGAGTCCAAAGAGGGGGCCTTATTATCGCATGGGCCCATCAAGACTTTGCTCAGGTGCCCCGACCGTGCTCGAAGGGCCCGATTGTTCAAATGTTGTTACTGAATTTTATCCTTTTTTATATTCAAAATTTTATTGAAAGATAAAACACATTTCATAGATTCGGAGGGGCCCCCAATTCATCCATACCCGGGTCCGCTGTGGGTCATCATCAGGCCCTGGTGGCCAAAGCCTTCCTACGATGGAGCAGTCAGGATGCTACCTCATCTGACGCACAACTTTTCTAGTTAAAAATCTGTATCAAAGCCCCCCCCCCCTTGTTTGAAACGATAATGTGTCCCTGTGGGTAATATGTAATCAATAAGGTATGACCGTACAGGGGCCCCCAAAGAGTGTTTGGTCTAGGGCCTCCTACTGTGTTTTAGAGATGAAACGGGCTCAGTCCGAGCCCGAAAGCCTGTGCTCTGTAATTTCACAATTGCGTTCGGGCTCGGGAGCTCATGAAAATACTTTTCTATTTTAGTTGAACAGGCTGCTTGAAACAGATTTTTTAAAAAGTGATTCATATGGGGAAAATAAAAGTACTTAATAAAAAAAAAAAAAACTGGGCACGGGTGCCTCGAAGGCACGGGAAGCTCTTTGGGTATTTCAGAAACGGGCGGCTTATATTTGCTTAGTCATGAGATTGGACATTATTTCCATAACATAGATATAAAGAATTAGAAAGTGCATTAAAAATTTGCAACTATATTTCTCTTTAAATTTTGCACAAACGGCAAAATTTATTGTATCTATCAAAGAATTACTTCTTTGTAATTGTTAGGAATTTTATTGAATTTTATTTATCTTTAGCTGAAATTTTCGTGAGTCGGGGTCTTCCGACTTAAATAATATTGCTCGGGCGGCTCGGATTAAAAGTCTGCGGCTCGGGCTTCAGAAAAATGAGTCCCGAACAGCATCTCTACTGTCTTTGTCAGACTCATGTTTCGCAGTGCACTGTGGTTTGAATGGGACGAATGCCTGGAAAGCCGTGGGCTCGTCCTGTACAGCGAGTTCCACTGTCGTAGCGACAGCCACTGGGTGGTTTTCTCAGATGTAACCTCAACCACACGTTAGAACCGCATAAAATGTCCCTCCCCCATGCATAGATGAACAGATTGGATTAGCAAACCATGAAGAGAAAATGTGACGCGGAAAAATCCCACCATCATTTTAATGAGAATAAGATTGGGGGGGGGGGGGGGACGCCTTTTAAAATCGCGAATAACTTCCAGGGTCTTTTTTACAACCTTCTATAATTAGAGCTGAAAAACATTTGTAGGAAAATGAAGCTTAATATTTTTTTCAGTTAAAAAGAGTCGTAGCCTATTTTGAAATACTGAAGAATACAATCCCGAGTTGAACTTTTGATTCAAAAACAGAATGTACATATAACTTCATTTTACATCGGGAGAAACTTGAACGGTACTCTTATTTCCTTATCAAAATGTCACACATACTTAGCGTGGCCATTTCTTTTTTCCTTCAAAAGGGCACACCATCTAATAATTTTTCGATAGAGTGCATTTATTTTCTTCCTCAAAAACGGGACATCGGTGTTGTGAGACGAATTTCAGGCCTGGCATATCCCTTTCAGTGGCTTAAGAAAAACGGGCGAGCCGACCAACTTGTGTTAAGTTAATATGCAGGCCGTTTATCGGCAGGGCACGAACCATTTGTCCTGGTCCACCAATTCAAGGGTCCCAAAACATGTTGTATTTTTCAACAAATTTATGTTTGATAAAAATTTTCCTTTGTTAAAAAATTATACTAACATTTGACAATTTTGTTCAGCATTGGTCAATCGATCCAGCTTCAGCGTGTTCTAGCTTCTACGTTTTATCAGTCGATTCAGGTCCGTTAAAACGGTGTGCACTGATTTATATTTAGGAAACCCCCCAGTGATAAAAGTAACAGTATTATCTAAGAGCCTATAGTACAACGTAACTGACATATGTTACTAGATAATCAATACTGTTTTCGTGCAATGTCCCGTAAAACTATTTAGTGGTCCGTGCAAAGCGCCACAAACTTTGTGTTTGCCCTGGGCCACAATATTGTGATGATCGGGGACCTGTTAATATGAAAATAAAATGAAAAAAAACTTTGCTAAAACACACCTATACCATAAAAAATAGTGCAAGGCGTACGTTTCGGGGGTACAAGGGGTAGGCCCTTCTTGGACTTGTAAAACACCTCCGGCACGAGGCAGGAAGGTAGGAAAGTGAAAAATGGGAACAAAAAAGCACGCAGAAAAAAGGAAGTTGTCACTCGGAAGTAAAAAGAATTCTTATAAAATCAGAGTAAAAAGGGAAAATAAAGTGGGGGTAGGGGGAGGAATAAGCAAAAGAGGAATATGGCTTTTAAAAAAAGAAAAACAAATAAATGGAAATAGTAGACAAAAAAAAAAAAAACATTAAAAGAACAAACATAAAAACAATATATCGCCCATTGTTTTCTTTGCGTCTCGAGAGGGAGGTCAGGTTTTTTTTTTTTTTGTTGTTGTTCTTGTTTTTTCTTACAGACACTGCCGTTGGATGATTTTAGATTTTTTGTGGCCTTTATTGAAATCGTGACCGTGGGTTGCTGTCTTTCTAAAAACGGAACATTGCTGGGGGCATTTTCTATAAACGTTATACGACTGTGTCCCAAAGCTGTTCTTGGGGACAGCGGAACAAGCCACCTAAAAACGGGACTATCCCGCTTAAAACGGGACGTATGGTCACTTTACACATACTGCAGTTTATTTTTGTTTAGGAAGCATTCGCATTACAATCTCTGTAAAATAGGTTATTGAAGTTAAGTCATCCTTTTACAGATAACGTCTACATTTTTATTGGGCTAAAAGCAGTAGCGTAAGATGGGAATGAAAAATCGGTTCAGTTGCATCATGATTAAGGTGACCATACGTCCCGTTTTGAACGGGACAGCCCCGTTTTTAGGTGGCTTGTCCCGTTGTCCCCAAGCACAGCTTAGGGACACCGTAATGTCCCGTTTTTAGAAAATGTCTCCTGCAATGTCCCGTTTTTAGAAAGAGAGCAACCCACGGTAACGGTTTCAATAAGGCCGCTAAAAACCTAAAATCGTCCAACGGCAGTGTCAGTATTTAAAAAAAAAAAAAAAAAACTGTCCTCCCTCCCTCCATCCCCTCCGAAACTCAAAAAAAAAAAAAAAACACCGGGGGATGTATTGTTTTTGTGTTTGTTTTTTTTTAATGTTCTTTTTTTGTCAACTATTTCAATTTATTTAATTTTTTATTTCTTTTTTAAAGTCATGTTCCATCATTTGCTTATTTCCCCCCCCCCCCCGATCTCCATTTTATTTTCCTTTTCACTCTGGTTTTCTACGAATTTTTTTTTCCATTCCGAATGACAACTTCCTTTTTTTCTGTGTGTCCTTTTGTTACATTTCTCACTTTCCTACACTTCCTGCGTTGTGTCGGAGGGTGGTTTTTGAAGTCGAAGAAGGGCCTACCCCTTTGTACCACCGAAACGTACGTCTTGCACATTTTTTAATAGTATATGTGTGTTTTAGCAAAGTTTTTTTTATTTATTTTGAAAATTAACATTAACCCAAGCTTTTTTGCGCGTTTTCTTAACAACTCAAAAGATACCCAAGACCTGTAAATTCAGTCTCCTACACTATTACCTTAAAAACAGTAGATGTCCCGTTTTGAGGAAGAAAATAATACACTATTGCCAAAAAGTAGTAGATGTCCCGTTTTGAAGGAAAAAATAAATGGTCACGTTAATCATGATCCTATTGTGGATCGTCCTATCGATCCGTTACTCACCAAAAATTGTTTCGATGTCTTAGTTTGTTACATTTTCATCCACATTCCCGCAGGCTCCGATGGGACGAGTTGGGGGCCCTGGGAAAAAAAATCACAGGGTGTCCCCACGTTCGAATACTTTTTCTATACCGTACAAAAAAAAAAAAAATTCATATCACAGACCACAGAGAAGGGTGTTATAACATAAAATGATTGTTTCATAAAGATCCAAAATGAGATGAAATGGTTCGATCGATGAAAATATATATAATTGAATATTCAACTGTTCATTTCATTCAGCATTTTTCTAGCACCCTGTTCCATACTGTTTTTGTATTTTTTCCCTAATGATTTATTTAGAGTAGGCAGTGGCGTAGCCAAGGGGGGAGGTTAGGGGGGTCATAACCCACCATGAGGAGTTGTTTACCATAAAAAAATGTATATTTTTCACTCCCTCATCCCACTCACGTATACATATGAGTTGCAGTAGTCGTAATCCCACCCCTCCTAGAGACCTGCACGGGCCTGAAAATTGAGTCCCGGCCCGGCCCGAGCATCCTTGAATTTGTAGGCCCGGCCCGGCCCGTAACACATTTGAAATTAAACATCCCGGCCCGTACGGGCCCATAATTGAGGAACAAACATTTGAAAATTACAGAAATTTTAAAAAATATAAAGACGAGCAAATAGATCGATAAATAAATATTTTTCAGGCATTTTATATTAAGTAAATTTATTAATGTTAACTACTACATTTAATTAATACTAATATTAAAATAACCATTATTTATATGCATATATATTCTGAAAAGTGGAATATTTTTAATTAGATGTTAATTCGTAAAGTAGAATAATGTGGAAATCTCCGGTCGACTAGAGATGAGTTCGGGCTCATTTTTTGGAGCACGAGCCCGCCCGAGCCCGAGCAATATTATTTAAGTCGGAGCCCGAGCCCGAAATTTCAGCTAAAGATAAATAAAATTCAAAGTAATTCTTTGATAGAATACAATAAATTTTGCCGTTTGCGCAAATTAAAGACAAATATATAGTTGCAAATTTTTTATGCACTTTCTAATTCTTTATATCTATTTATGAAATAATGTCGGATCTCATGACTAACTAAGCAATATAAGCCGCCGTTCTGAAATACCCAAAGACCTTCACGCGCCTTCTAGGCACCCGTGCCGCTATTTTTTTTTTTTTTATAAGTACTTTTATTTTCCATATGAATCACTTTTTAAAAATCTGTTTTCACGGAGTATGTTCAATAAACTAGAAATTTTTCACGAGCCCGAGCCCGCCCGAGCCCGAACACAATTGTGAATTGCAGAGACCGAGCCCGGTTCGGGCCCGGGCTAGGGCTGAGCCCGTCTCATCTCTACGGTCCACCTAGAATCTGAACATATCTGTATCAGCTCGGTCTGGCGCCATCATAGGCGCCACTAATGGTATACAAAAGGATAACAGACGGTTATGTCATCTTTTTCTAAGCGCAACAAAATTTGAATACTTTCCCACGTCAGTCTTTCAAAGTAAACAGGCTAATAGCCCTACGATTCCATAATTTATTACCTACAGAAGCCAATTTCTAAAAATACTTTTTTTTTTTTTTTGCTGGTTGCAGGAAGGGTTGGGAAAAAAAAAAACTAGACTCGAGTCTGGCCCAGCCCGACCCTGCCCGCTGACAACAGATTTATTATTCCCGTACCCGTACCCGGCCCGCGGGCCGGGCCGGCCCGTGCAGGTCTCTACCCCCTCCATGAAAAATTTCTGCCTACGCCATTGAGAGTTTGAAAACCCTTTAACGCGCGGTGTCCTCGCCGTGAGAACACCAAACTCTGACGTTTTGACTGTTACGAGTCAAGAAGAATAGATTGGATTTCTATAGAAATAGTTGCGGGTGACACAGCTCCACGAGAATCCTTTACTTTTAAGCACGTTCATTTCACGTAAAAAAATAGTCACGATTCTTTTTAACAGCACTGACATCTGCTGAAAAATGGAACGCGAGAACAGCTGGATAGATTGACCAATGCTGAAAAAAGGGCAGCCGTTGCCATCGCGCGACTTAACTACCAGCAATATGACGGACGATCGAAACGTTCAACGCGTGCCACAGATCGAGAGACCCTTTTTTAACGGCAGCTGGCTGTACTCGCGCACTGTACTGAGAATATTCGGCACAAGATTTAGGCCAAATACTAATTTTTTTTTAATTTCATTTTAACTGCAAATAAAATGTCGCTTTTCAAATTTGTAATTAAATACTAAATAAAGACATTAAAATTCACTCTACATTATTTGCAGGTACTCAAAAACACACAACAGTACATTATCAGTAAAACTAAAAAAAATCCCGGTCATGAAAAAATATCTTTTACAAAGTTAAACACTAACAACAGCATCATTATATTTTGAGATATTCATAATTTAATAAATAGGCTACGGCAGTGGCGTAACAAAGGGGGGGGGATAGGGGAGTCACAACCCACTCCGCATTAGGAATGTTTTGCTCTACAAAATGTATATTCTTTACTCCCTTATCACACACACACGTATACACAAATGGGAGTTGCAGTAGTCTTAACCCTCCCCCCCCATGAAAAATTTCTGGCTACGCCACTGTGCTACGGTCAGTGTGATTCATCTGGTAACTATATATAACCACATCAAGCGTTGTGTTTTACAGCCTCTGGGCAAACACATGTAGCAGTTTTTCAAAATTATGTTTTTAATGGAGGCAGGGGCGTAGCGAAAGGGGGGGTAGGGGTGTCATAACCCCCCCCCCCCCAATGAGAAATATTTTGCCATACAAAATGTATATTCTTCACTGCTTTATCACACACATGTATGCATATATGTGAGTTGCAGTATTCGTAAACTTTCCCCCCTCCCCCCATGAAACATTTCTGCCTACGCCCCTGAATGGAGGATCTGAAAAGATCCCTTCTACCCCCACTGCATAAAGACGGTAGAAAACCAAGTCAAATTGTGTCACAAAATAGAAAAATCTGCATTTCTGTAATATTATTGAATACATTAGATTATGTTTCATTCAGCTTAACCCTTTGAGGCGCAAACCCTTTCCCAATGCTTGAAATAAAGGGCAGCCGTTTGCCATGACGCTCCGACTTAAACTACCAGCAAGATGGCGGCCGATCGAAAACGTATCCATACGCGTGCCACAGATCTAGAGACCCTTTTGTGATGACAGCTGGCTGTGCCCGGCACAGCCAGCTGCATCAAAAAAGGGTCTACTAGATCTGTGGCACGCGATGAACGTTTTCGATCGTCCGCCATCTTGATGGTAGTTCTTAAGTTCGCAGCCGATGAGCAACGGCTGCACCTTTTTACAGCATGGGGCAATCGCTCCGGCAGCTGTTCTCGCGTTCTTCCATTTTTCAGGCTGATGGGTCAGATGCGGTGCTAAAAGAATTAATTCGTGACGACATTTTTTTTTACGGGAAATGAACGTTGCTAAAAAGTAAAGGATTCTCGCTGGAGCTATGTCACCCGCACACTATTTTTATAGAAAAATCGCAATCTATTCTTCGTGACTGGCAACAGTCAAAACGTCAGAGTTTGGCGTTCCCGGAGCGGACACACTGCGCGTTAAAGGGTTTAAAGTTCAATGACTTAGGATATTTTATAATATGAAATTAACACATTGAAGTATACCTGAGCAGTATTTTTTGTAAATTCATTTAAAAATACATATTTTTTCTCTTTGTTCTGAGTGTTGAAATTATTCAGTTGAATATAGGTAGCAATATTCGGCAGAACAGCAAAATAGGCCGAATACCGAAAATTCGTTACATCGCTACAGTTTATACGAATAACATATGTAAATTTCTTTGAAATCGATGCCTATTCACGGAAGTTAGAGTACGGACGGACAGACAGACGGAAATCATAAAAACTACTTAAACTTGTTGGAAAGTGCTAAAAGAGCAGAGCTTGATAGCTGAAAAATTTTACAACCCCAAAAGGAAGTAGCACGGGACTGCTAGGAATAGTCCTTCTCTCCTATGTCTGTATGCATAGGCGCACCCACGGAGGGGGCAATGGGAGGCTAAAGCGCCCCCCCCCCGTAAACCTGGAGTGTTACTCTAAAAGGAGAAATACTTTAAAAATCAGATCATTAGTTATGACTCTGTAATGAGTTACGTTTAGAGTGGGATTGTGTTCTATGGACAGGTGGTGCAGAATATTGTGGCGTTATAAGAGAGTTATTACTATCATCGAGGACACTATAGCCGAGTTCATGAGTATATGTTGGCCCCAGCCTCGAGTAAAAAAAAAAAAAAAAAAAAAAAGAAGTTCTGTGCCCGCTATATGGCTTTCGTGACATTTTTTTTTCCATTTAATTCTGATTTTATTTTATTTTATTTGTACTTTTATAATTTCTTTTAAGATGTGTACTACTTGGTATGTCTATCGGACCAATGCAAACAACTGGATGTCGTCCTGTCCAGTTCATAGTCTAAAAACTCAAGAGACAATAGCCCCCCCCCCTTTCCGGAAAGAAAACAAAACGTGTATCTAATTTACAACATCGTAAATTACGATGTCATAATATTAATACGAGCAAAGGTTGCGCTCAAACGTACGTATAATGCAAATAATCATATCAACCAAGAATACAAATATTTCTAATGCGGCTACGCAATGAGCCTAATCGCATGTCTGTGCTGAGATATACAGGCGTCATAAATAAATAGGGATGAGGCGGCACACACATTTCTCTGGGCAGGGATGTTTGCGGTACGCCACTGCTTACAAGACAAAAAACTTCGAATAAGATCATTGAAACAAGAAAGTACTTAAATCCTACCGCTTGTTTTCCTCTAATTTCTCATAACATATTCTATAAACAATGAAAACATACACCCACATGTACGCACTTCACGGAATGGCTTCGATCCACCACCGAGTTGTGCTGTTCGCTGGGAAAAGGACATACGAAACGAGTCCGACAGTGACTTACTTACGCAATCAGGGCCCATGTCCCGAAGAGTGCGTCAAAATGACGGAATTCTTCACTCCTTGGCATGTACTCTCGATTGGTTCTGCTGGCGCAGTCTACGGCTGCATTCGTTAACGACAAACTCGTTGCACGAGTTTTCATAAGAAAACTGGAATGCGTGTGTTTAGTGCTGTGAGTGGTTATCAGTTTCTTTTGCCTTTACGAACAACTTCAGTTTATTTAGTTTCGTCGCCTAGGAGACGTGTTTGTTTACAATTCGCGAATGCGTTAACTTTGCTGAGGAGAGTTTTTAGCACATACTCAATATAAAATCAACAGGATTTTTAAAAGAAAGAGTGGCCATAATTGAAGTGCACAGATCAAAATTTAGAAATTTCAACTTAAACTTCATTCTTTCAAAAGTATTTAGCAAGAGAAATTCAAATTTCGCAAATAGCGGTTTAAATCAACTTCAATCTCAACACTAAAACATGCATTTTTGAATTTACTAAAATGAAAAATACAAGAAAATGATTACCTTTGAAAAAGTATGTACCTTCGTAGCAGTTTCTAACGTATGCCTCAATTTCCTCCTCGAAAAACTAATATTTGCAGCTTCAGCAAACGTAAAATACTTTTCATAACATTACTATTCCATAACAACGGACGCCATGTCTAAACAAAAACAACGCGCAGAAAGTAAAACTCAACGAACCTAATTCATTCTCAATTTACTTCGTTTGAAACTAATTGCACTCAGTTTTGTATACGAACGCTCTAGTTTTTAAACTGAAAGCACTCAGTTTCCTTTACGAACACCTTAGATAGAAACTCGTTGCACGAGTGCAACTCGTTTGGCGTTTACGAATGCGGCCTGTGTCGCTATGACGTGCCGCTAACGATGTCAAAGAAGAGTTGAAACTGAGCACTCAAAGGCTGCATTCGTAAACGACCAACTAGTTGCACACGAGTTTTCGTAAGAAAACTGGAATGCGTGTGTTGAGTACTGTCAGTGGTTATCCGTTTCTTTGGACTTTACGAACAACTTCAGTTTATTGAGTTTCGTCGCCTTGGAGACGTGTTTGTTTACAATTCGCGAATGCGTTCATTTTGCTGAGGAGAGTTTTTAGTGGATATTCACTATAAAATTAACAGGATTTTTAAAAGAAAGAGTGACCATCCTTGAAGTGCACGGATCAAAATTTAGAAATTTCAACTTCAACTTCATTTTTTCAAAAGTATTGAGCGAGAGAAGTTCCAATTTCGCTCATAATGTTTCTATACACTTCAATCTCAACACTAAAATATGCATTTTTGAATGGACTAAAATGAAAAATACAAGAAAATGATTACCTTTTGAAAAATGGTGTACCTCCGTAGCATTTTCTTACGTACGCATGAATTTCCATCTCGAAAAAATAATATTTGCAGCTTTAGCAAATGTAAAATGCTTGTCACAACAACGTACTTTTCCATAACAGACGCCATTTGAAAACAGCAACAACGTGCAGCAAGTGTATCTTCTAAACAACTGACGAAACCTTAGCAGATATAAGTTCATTTCGTTTGAAACTAATTGCACTCAGTTTTGCGAACGCCTTAGATGGAAACTCATTGCACGAACCGCTGAACCATTGCGTGAAGAAATGGTTCAGCGGCGTCTTGAAAGGACTGTCCTACCTTCACGAAACAGGATTTGCCCACTTAGGCATAACAGATAGGAATGTCCTCATAAGCAAGGATTCAGAAGCAGTCATCGCCGACTTCAACTACATTTCGAAAGCAACGACGCCAGTTGACTTGTGAGTTTCTTTTATAATTCCTTAAGCTTTTCTATCATCAACGCGACCAGTCACCCACACAAGTGTCTGAGAGGTGATTCTAAACAAAGGGTGGCCTAATCCTAACACGTGTGCAAAACTTTAGTCAGTTGACGATTTTGAGTGGCGCATTGGATCCTTTCTCTGTCCTTGCTTTGAGACAGAGGGAGACTTTCGAAATATTGTTATACCCGGAATTATTTTATTTTTTATAATTAATGATATCTCTTCAAAAGAAGCTTTTGAACACTCCAAGATACATTATCATTAAAAATTGAACCATCTCTGAACATCTTCCAGATATCCAAAAGAAAAAAGTTATGATAATAATAGAATTATTATTATCATAATTGTCTTGTATAGCCCATCTGAACCCGACTGTGAAAAGAAAATGGCGCATGGTATGAAAAAGTCTCTACACCCCTGTTTTAAATCAATACAATAGCTCTATAGAAAGTTTAATTAAAAGGGATTTCTCTCTCTGCCTTCTATTATTGCCTGATATACAATCAAATAGGGTTGGCAGTTATGATCAGTTAGATTGAAGACTCAATTTGACTGCTGATCCTTTAGTAATCTTCCTCTGCCACTGCACTAGACCTGAAGGATTTTTTTTTTTTTTTTGTAACATTCAAATTCCTGGTAAATCATTTTAAAATTTTAATTACTGAAACAGCAAATAGGGTAAAATTTAGATAATTAAAGTTGTTTCTATGACAGTTTTTATGTAAAATTTATGTATATGGGGTATATAATGATTTTTTCTATCTTCCTGATGCCCGAGTCAGCGGCCGATTTGAAGGTTTCACCACTGAGGGGCCGCAAATATTCGCCATTTCTTTATGGGGGCGCCTAGTAGGCAAACCAACTTTGCGCCTTTGAAGTGTCACCTAATTTGACACACATCCAAGACCCAGCATTTGAGCTGGTACCCCAAGAAGTATCCTTTGAACATGGAGGTTACTGGAGCCATGACAAATTTTACGTGCACTACTTCCCTTTAGCGTACACGGCCCACAGCACACTCGGTAGAGAGAGGAGTTTACGATCCCAAGAACTGACCTAGCCGGTGCTGATTCAAATTAGGTGTTCTAATGTGCCGAGTTTAATCAACCGATTTGTTGCCACACTCCGTATAAAATGTCTCATGGCCGTATTCAACAAGTACTTGACACCCGTGTTAACCCACCAAAACGAGGGTCAGATATTGAATATATGCATATTTGATGTCTATTTAACATCTGAAGAGGTTATAGTCTAAGAGCCAGCGACCGCCAGACCTTCGTCATAGTATAAAAGCTGAAACTTTCTCTGCGCATACCCCCCAACAGAGGTAGGAACCATCGGCCACTCTAAAGTTTGGATGATCGTGGCTTTGTCAGGTAACAGGTGGCAAAGGTGTATAAAATTGCCGAAAATTTCGTCATTTCATAAAGCTTCATTTTTTTTATAGGTTCTTCGCAGTACTAGAAATCACTTTATCCCTTGCCAGACACTTTTCCATCGTGGCAAACCCCTGCCAGACAATCTCAAAGTCGTGGAAAACTGTTGTGTTCGTAAACTCCCGCGACGAAGTACGTCAAGCTGTCACAAAGTGCCAAGCACATTTGCTACTTCTGAACTTTCTTACGCGCGAACTTTCTTGCAGCGCGCTCGTCATAGAATTACGTTTTTCAAGACTTTGAGATTGTCTGGCGGGGGTTTGCCATGATGGAAACGTGTCTGGCAAGGGATAAGTGATTTCTAGTACTGCGAAGAAGAACATATAAAAAAATGAAGCTTTATGAAATGACGAAATTTTCGGCAATTTTATACACCTTTGCCCCCTGTTACCTGCCAAAGCCACGATCCTCCAAACTTTATAGTGGCCGATTGTTCCTACCTCTGTTGGGGGGTATGCGCAGAGAAAGTTTCAGCTTTTATACTATGACGAAGGTCTGACGGTCGCTGGCTCTTGCTCTATTAGAACGGTACAAGTACCCAAAGAGTACCAAAGAAGAGGTACCACGGTACAAGTACAAGGCCCAAAGTACAAGTACTTTGGCAATAAGGCCGTTATGGTATTAAAATTGGTAGAAGTCTGCATCGTATACAGAGCTTTTTTTTTTCAAGTAAAGTTTTGAAAGTACATTTATTTTCACGAAATTAAAATTTCATTTAGCTTTTTCTAATAGATAATTTAGTCAACCTCAAGGATAAAAGCATTGCAACGAAATGAGGCTTTATCCTTCGCTTAACCCTTTCACGCGCAGTGTTCCCGCTCTGGGGAGATCAAACTCTGACGTTTAGACTGTTGCCAGTCACGAAGAATAGATTTGATTTCTATAAAAATAGTTGCGGGTGACATAGCTCCACGAGAATCCTTTACTTTTGAGCATGTCCTTTCCCGTAAAAAATGGTCACGAATATTTTTAACAGCACTGGCATATACTGAAAAATGGAAGAATGCGAAAACAGCTGGATAGATTGCCCAATGTTGAAAAAAGGACAGCCGTTGTCATCGCTCGACTTAACTACCAGCAAGATGGCGGACGATCGAAACGTTCATCGCGTGCCACAGATCTAGAGACCCTTTTTTGACGACAGCTGGCTGTGCCTCGTCCGCCATCTTACTGGTAGTTAAGTCGAGCGATGGCAACGGCTGCCCTTTTTTCAGCATTAGGAAAGGGTTGCGCCTCAAAGGGTTAACAAAAGGAATTCTTCAGACGACTCCAGAGAGATTGGCAACGCTATGGTAAGCTACAGGCGTTGGGCAAAATAATGTGAACACCTGTGAAAAGAATTCTTTTTTAATTTTATTAATAGGCCGTTGCCCTTCCTTTTGCATGTATTAAAGCTTGTATTCGACGTGAAATTGTATCCGATATGACTTATCCGTATGACTTAAACCACTTTTCCATCGCTGTCGAAGGGAAAAAAATCACGTCGAATGATCGCATTTCAGGGGTTTTACTGAAATTAAGAAAGAAAATATTTTCTTCCACTCAAGTAATAAACGTTTGCATTCAAAATCACGTCAACGTCACAGCGATATCTTTAAGAAAGATGATCGGGAATTATGCATGATTTTGAATATGAGAATTTATTGCTAGAGCGCTAAAAAATATTTTCTATCGTTATTTCTGTACGACCCCTGAAATGTCATCCTTCGACGTGATTTCTTCCCTTTAAAGCCATTGAAAAGTGGTTTACGTCAGTGTTATATTTATCTTCATATCTCTGACACTTTTTAATGTGTATTCTCAAATTTTATATGACACCTCTTTAGTGTATGGGGCACATTATACTAATTGGGAATGTTTTTGTACGGGAGTCGTATAGCAATTTAAAAAGTGTAAATTTTTGAAAATAAATGAGAGGATTTTTTTTTTAATGTGAGACTTATTTACTACCTTATTTTGAACATTTTTTTTTTTCAATTTACACTTCCCGCTTATCTCTAACAGATAAAGTATTAAAGCCCGTTACCACTTTTTTGGGACACCCTGTATGCATATATATGTGTATGCATAGTACGTACATGCTTTGTGCATAAACGTTCATGAAACACGTATTATATGCTCGTAGAATAAACATTTCAAAATACTCTACGTAAATCCTTCTCCATATTAACGTTTAGTTTCGAAATTCTGTTACCAACACATTTAAATTTGACTCAATTAATGTATTTTTAAATTATTTAAAACTGAAAACTTTGTCGGTTCAGGCCGTTCCACTTTAAAACTGTAGTAGTAAGATGAGTACACATGAATGAATTAATTCTTTTTTCATTAACAGTATTACGAACTTTTGTATTGGTATTTTTTTTTTAAATTGGTACTAATCGTAGACGTAATTATTATCAATTGTCGTAACAGGTTCAAAAAATGGCAATGTAAGCATTTTAATTCTGGTGTAGCATTCTAATCAACGGATATTATCAATTTCTTTTCGATATCTGGAAATTTCCCAGCGTTTGATTTAACTTTTGTCTATTCATTCCGGGAAGGGATATGCAGCTCTAAACAGCACAATCGCTGATGTGAGCTTCCCTGAACAATAATACAAAATAAAAAATCTGGAGTGACTCCACTCGACTTTCCGAACACTTACGATTAAGATCATTACCAAGCATTTAAATAAATTTTAATCGATGAATAATTCAAACATATATACCAAATTGAAGCTCCATCGAATGTACCGTTTAAACGCTAGCGCACTTTCAAGAATTTCTCCCTATAGGCTATAATGTAAAAGAAATCTTTGTCGTAGCCCTGTAGAAAAACTATAAGTCCTATAAACATCAAAATCAATACCGGTCTTTCAATGGTGGTTTATAACATGTATACCCAATTTGAGCTCAATCGAATGTACCGTTTAAACGCTAGCGCACTTTCCAAAATTTTCCTCCATAGGCCATAATGTAAAAGAAATCTTTGTCGTAGTCCTGTAGAAAAACTGTAAGTCCTATACACATCAAAATCAATACCGGTCTTGCGAAGGTGGTTTATAACATGTATACCCAATTTGAGCTCAATCGAATGTACCGTTTAAACGCTAGCGCACTTTCAAGAATTTCTCCTCATAGGCCATAATGTAAAAGAAATCTTTATTTTATCCCTGTAGAAAAAGTGTAAGTCCTATACACATCAAAATCAATACAGGTCTTGCGACGGTGGTTTATAACATGTATACCCAATTTGAGCTCAATCGAATGTACCGTTTAAACGCTAGCGCACTTTCCAGAATTTTCCTCCATAGGCCATAATGTAAAAGAAATCTTTGTCGTAGCCCTGTAGAAAAGCTGCAAGTCCTATACACACCAAAATCAATACCGGTCTTGCGACGGTGGTTTATAACATATATAGCCAATTTGAGCTCAATCGCATGCCCTGTTCAGGAGCTATCGTGTTCACTCACATACACACACAACACACACATACACACACATACATACATACATCTCGTAAAAATAGCATAAATGAATTCAGGAGACCTCAAAACGTGTAAATACACCAAAATCTCGAATTCGAATTTTTTCATGATTACAATACTTTCCTTACATGGTACATGTTCGGAAAGTAAAAATAGTGCAAGGAATTGACTTTGATTGGATTTCTTTTCCTTTCAGAAGATCCCGAAAAAGAAAAAAAGTGAAAGAAAGGAAGGTTCTTAAGCTGGTTGAGGAAAAAAGCAAGACGTATTTCCAATGTTTTCAAGAAATAACTTACTCTAAGTTGTTGTGGTTGCTAATGCCCTCTGGCAACCGCGTTGCGGTGACAGATCCCCCTGTATAGGCAGGCGATGGGCTGAAGGAGCGGCTTCAATTTCAATGAGCCCCAGTGGGAGGAAGTCCGTCTTAGCTCGGGGTCCCGTAATTTTGAACCCATTCCAGAGGAGGGACCAGCCCCCTGAAATCGGCACCCCCAGAGGTATCGTTTAACAACTTGGAGGACTTTGGAGCCACGACGGATTTTACGTACACCAGCTCCCATTAGCGTACACGGTTCCACAGCGGACGGGCCGAGAGGGGGAAGTCCCTCCCAAGCACTGGCCAAGCCAGATGCTGCTTCACTTGCCGTGTTCTTATGGGAACGGAGTTTAGCGCCCAGTCCACTGCGGGACACTTACTCTAAGTAAATATCCTTAATGCATATTTGAAATCATTATATGTTTGAAAATATTTTTACAATTTTTATAGATGGAACGTTTAGAAAACTTCATATGAATTAACTTTTTTGTACAAGAACGAACGAGCCTTTTCCCAAGATTTTTTAAGCAACAGCAAGCATGACACTTCTGAAATCGCAGAAAAGGATGTACTCCAGAAATCCGGTAATGAAAGGCGCCATAGCCACATATGCATTCGTGACATTTATAATCAAATATTAATTAACATAGCAAAATATTTAACGAATCATTTATTTCAAATTCCTCTTTCCTACTAACAAAATATATTTTTAAAATAAATAATATATATTATAAATAACTGAGACTAATTTTTTTATTCCTTTAAATATTCATTTTTTAACCTTTAATAAGCTTTCTGCTTAAATGTATTGTTCTCGTTAACTAATATTTTTAACTTAAAAAGAAAATGTGCATTGCCTTCGGCTGTGTTCAGTTGCTAGCGGGTTCCGGAAAAGCATCAGTGCTTCGAGGTACATTTTTTAAAAGAGAAGTTCGGGGTTTTCCTTTTCTTAAGTGAGGGTATCCACTAATTAAAAAAAAAACTCGTTTCTTTTTAATTTAAATTGACTTTGTAGTTGGTACATTTTCCCGAACGTTAACACGTAAAAAGTGGATTAATTAAAAAGTCGATACAGAGACTGCCAACCGCGAGAATAGGAGGAATAGATAACTGAATTATTACAGTCGAAGTGAGAGATCCTAAACAGCTATTCAGCTGTTATCGACAGTTGGCAGACATGAGATGCTAGTCAAAAAAGAACTTAGTCAAAATATGTTAGATGGAACTTCCACCTCTTTATCTGCTGATGCCTTTTCTGAACATTTAGCATGCGAACACGCCAGAACGAAACCGATTTCTTTTTTATAAAAATATATCTATATTAAAATATCTAATATTCTGTATATGTGGCTTGACTGTGCCAACATGAAGTTAGATTTTAAAAATGTAGATCATTTCAAAAGAAGATGAAAATATCTAAAAGTATGAACTATTATGGAAAAGATAAACAAATCAAAATATCCAGTTTAGGATTTAATGAGCAATGTCTTAACCGTAGATATTAGTGTCAGTGTACCAGAGGATAAAAATATATGGAAATAAATATTATTTTATAAAAGTATACGTGGTTTGAATTGGCCAACATGAAAGCTAAATAGTTTCTAGACGATAAAAATATATGAAAACATAAAATCGAATTTAAAAAAAAGATGTAAATAATCAGTTGAAAAACAGCATTGAACTCATGGTTTACTAGCATGAGTAAAACTGAAAAACCTTATTTGAATGCACCATAAGATGAATACTAGCTCTGTAAGAAGATGAAACAATGGTTACTGCTATGTGATATAAGTTAAAAGAAGAAAATACTCACACCTTAATATTACACTTGTTCAGCTGTAATGCTGCTGTATTTATTAATGAGTTTCTAAATTTTCAATAATATTACTTTCTGTACCTCTTTGATTGTAATAATATGTATATGTATATTGAAGATGATGATTATGCGATGTAAATTCACAACAGTGCTTGCTACTTGCAATACTTTGTGGTTCTATTAATGTTCTGTAAATTCCCGATAATAATTCTTGCTGTACTTATTTGACCATAATAATAATATGTATATGTATATTAGCAAGTTTTTTTTAGAAACACACACACAACAGTCACTTTTACCAAACATGTAACCTCTTTGTGCATTCCTTCAGTCATTATTTATGTTTCATTCTCAAATCACTGAAATGAGGCAACAATGTCCTCTTTCCTTTTACCTTTCCTTTCCTGTCCTAAGCTTCTCCAACTAAAAACATGACGTCATATTTGGGGTGGTTTGCCGCTTTCTTACATTTCACAGATTTTGTAAATTTACTTTTATCATGCATTGTGAAACAATCGTTAATTTTAAATTTGTGTTGAAATTATTTTTTTTTAAATTTTAAATCCTTCCATGTACATTAGAGTTTAGTTCAAGGAAAACTTTCTTCATTATTCTATATGGCCTACTACAGAAGCTGTGAGATGATTATGCTTAATTATATGATATGTAACTTTTTGGGATGTTTTTATGCACGTTATTTGGCACGTGACAGCTAGGATAAATGCACAATAACGCTTAAAGAAATGCAACTGTTCAAGCTATTATCTAACAATATATGTGTACTTTAACACCCAGACGAAACATCTTCCTTCCATGGTCAAATATCGTTTACCATTATTTGTTTCGTATGTATAAGTTTGATATTAGTTTGCGACAAACTTTCGCAACTAAGAAAATTTCTTAGAAATGTGATATCTATTCATCATTGAGTTTCGGTCCAGAAAAATACTTTTGATATCAAAGCATTTGAAAAATTAGAAGAAGCCGTAACTTGCTTTTACGGAATCTATTGATAAACGAGCCAATACGTTACAAATGTAAGAAAACGATATTTGATTGGTGGATAAGCTTAAGTCCGCAGCTTTCCAAATAAGGTTTCTGTGTTCTTTGTTAAAGAAATATTTTGTTCAAATTGACTCCCATTATGGTGGGCAACTAAAAATCTTGCATTACTGTAAAGTTTAAATCAATTTTATTATTATTCAAATTTTTACAAAAAATAATAATAACTTTAATAATTTCGTTGGGGCCGGCCACTGGGTGCTCTCCATAATGAAATGGCCAGTAATTCGGGCATAGAAGTGGCAAAATGCTTGATGAGCATGTGCCCTCCCACTGGAAAAAAATTACTTAGTTGATATAGTTCAGGTATGGAAAAATTTTTTGATTAGTGGATCTGTGATGAAGATCACATTATCATTTAATTTGGCTTTCTTTAATATAATCTATCCAAAATCACGTATTGTAAATCATTTTCTGTTCTCATTTTTCTGTCACTTCGGCTTTTAATTTGTATATTCGCTTTTCCCGTATGCAGTATTCTTTGTTTTTTATTAGTCTCATCAGACCTGTGGAGTCGTTGTGCTAAATATAGATTACATTACGTCCGTTTGCAATACGAACGGCTTTCTGCTTCCCCCTCTTTGGCATTGTGCTGCCGTTTGTTATTTTTTGTTTCCCTGCGACATCTTTAAAATTATTTGCTCGCGATTCCGTTATTTTAATTTTATTGCATAAGTTTTAAGGTTGCTCTGGGATTGGCGTTATTTATCTCAGCCAAGTGTTTGTTCTCGCCAATGTGTAATTCTCTGCTGGCGTAATTTTTAATTCATTCCATCTGTTTACCACAGTCCTTATAGGACGTATTTTTACTTCGCTGAGCCACCACCAGCCGTTGTAATGAGTTTATGCTTCGATAGTTTCTATTAAATAAAATAGTTTTAAGTATGTTAATGTCTTCTTCTTATATTTGCAACGAAGTGTACCGAGCCTGTTATCGCACAACGCCTTTTAATATTAAATTTAAGTCTGCAACAAACTAACATCGTCATAGGATCGAAATTTGTATATAATTTTTTTAGTACTAACTCATTAACCAATATGTCAGAGGCATCAATGGAAAAGGGGTGGAAAGCTGATTGAAAATTACTACTTTTCTGATGTTCTCAATTTTGAAGTTTTAAAAGTTTATGTTTTCCATTTAATTTATAACTTTTATTTTTACAAGTACGAAAAAAAATAAAGGTAGACCTAAAAAAATTGCATAAATGAGCGATGGATGCATCAAGTGACACTTTCCCCTGTCAGCAGTCGCCCCTGAATTGAGCATTTGAATGAACAAAAAAAAATTGAGAAAATCACATATATTTTGCGAAATTTTATTTTATTACTAGATATAGTTATTGGTAACTGCATGTATTGCCAATTTCCAATTCGAATTAAATTTTTAATAGTTAAAACTGAAATATATGAATCATTCTCAAAAACATGATGCAAAATCATCTCTCTATTTTCCATGAAACTGACATTTTTTTCTTTCTTTCGTCATCGATACAATGAAAAACATTGATGTGCGATGTGGTTCTGATTAAACTTATCCTATAAACAGGGTTCTACACATATAATGGGCTACACATATAATGGGACAGCCAGCTGTCGTCAAAAAAGGGTCTCTAGATCTGTGGCACGCGATGAACGTTTCGATCGTCCGCCATCTAGCTGGTAGTTAAGTCTAGCGATGGCAATGGCTGTCCTTTTTCCAACATTGGGCAATCTATCCAGCTGTTCTCGCATTCTTCCATTTTTCAGCAGATGTCAGTGCTGTTAAAAATAATCGTGATAATTCTTTTCACGGGAAATGACGTGCTAAAAAGTAAAGGATTCTCGTGGAGGTATGTCACCCGCAACTATTTTTATAGAAATCAAATCTATTCTTCGTGACTGGTAACAGTCAAAATGTCAGAGTTTTGGGTTCCCAGAGCGGGAACACTGCGCGTTAAAGGGTTAACGGACACTCCTCGTTACCGGACACTCCCCGTTAACTTACATTTTGAAATTATGTTTAACACAAGATTTCTTTTAAGTAGAAGTATTTTAATGTATCCGTCTATGGCAGCTATTTTTACTTTTAGTTATGAACCTTGAAAATAAATGCAAAATTCTGAAAATAGACTTTTTTTTTTCACTTCAAAAGTGGATATTTATAATCACTAAATTGCATTTTCCTTTTCCAAACAATTGCAGTTACATAATGAAGTAAAATGACGCGAAATCGCAACCCAACGTAACTGTTTCCCAAAAGAAACCGTAGAAAAGAGTACTTTAGTTTCCTGTTTCAGTGTTCGTTACACGAAGTTGCTTATTTGGGAGGAGAAATGAAAAGAAGCCCTCAGTAACGTTATTATATCTATTCAGTATTGCTTTCTGGCTCAGAAAAATACCTTTCAAATGAAATCACTTGGAAACCTTAAAAACAGTCTCATCTTTTCTTTTTATCCACACAAACAGAATCTGCTCCCTAATAGATCAATGGGTGGAAAATAAATATAAAGAAAAAGCTTAATTTAAAAATAAAATTTTTGCTAACTATTTCACTTAGAGGTACGGGATTTATTTTATTAATTTTCTTAGGCAAAGAGTAACATTATTCTATTCTATTTCCTACCCTTTGTATTTATAAAAGGTAGGAAATCAGGGGTCGTATAAAAATTAAATTTCGTATTTTAATATGTATACAACCCGCAGTAAAAAAATGCCATATGTGAAAGCTACTCTATATTTGACGAACTTTTCTAATTAGATGTATGTTTCAGTCACTTACGGTTTTAACCCTTTGAGGCACAACCCTTTCCCAATGCTGAAAAAAGGGCAGCCGTTGCCATCGCTCGACTTAACTACCAGCAAGATGGCGGACGATCGAAACGTTCATCGCGTGCCACAGATCTCAGATCCAGTTTCGATCGTCCGCCATCTTGCTGGTAGTTAAGTCGAGCGATGGCAACGGCTGCCCTTTTTTCAGCATTGGGCAATCTATCCAGCTGTTTTCGCGTTCTTCCATTTTCCGGCAGATGTCAGTGCTGTTAAAAATAATCGTGACCATTTTTTTACGGGAAATGACGTGCTAAAAAGTAAAGGATTCTCGTGGAGCTATGTCACCCGCAACTATTTTTATAGAAATCCAATCTATTCTTCGTGACCTTCAACAGTCAAAACGTCAACAGTTTGGTGGTCTCAGAGCGAAACCACTGCGCGTTAAAGGGTTAAAAATAATCGCCTTAACATCTATTTTGAGTCACCCGGTATAGTTACACTGATTCCTGATTCACTGACTCTCTAAGAATTGTGGGCAACCACTCCAAGATGAAACTTCTACCGCCATTATTCCAAATTTAAAAGTTAAGCACAAAAAGGCTACCTTCAAACAGTCAAAACGTCAACAGTTTGGTGGTCTCAGAGCGAAACCACTGCGCGTTAAAGGGTTAAAAAATAATCGCCTTAACATCTATTTTGAGTCACCCGGTATAGTTACACTGATTCCTGATTCACTGACTCTCTAAGAATTGTGGGCAACCACTCCAAGATGAAACTTCTACCGCCATTATTCCAAATTTAAAAGTTAAGCACAAAAAGGCTACCTTCAACAGTCAAAACGTCAACAGTTTGGTGGTCTCAGAGCGAAACCACTGCGCGTTAAAGGGTTAAAAATAATCGCCTTAACATCTATTTTGAGTCACCCGGTATAGTTACACTGATTCCTGATTCACTGACTCTCTAAGAATTGTGGGCAACCACTCCAAGATGAAACTTCTACCGCCATTACTCCAAATTTAAAAGTTAAGCACAAATTGCCTAATAACATCTATACCGTTTTGTACGACCCACTTGAAAATTTTCATAATTATGTACAAAAATATATAAAACAATCTGTGCTACTTTTAAAATCTAAAAATCCACTCCTTGCCTCATTTTTAAGCGATGATTTACTATTTTCACTTCTATCTTATTTCCGAGAGTAAAAAAGTTAATCATTTGCGTGACAAAATTTGCTGTCGAAATTGGCATAACGTCATATTGAAGTCACGGTCATCGGGCTTTGAAAGGAAAGGTACAATTTCAATTTGTTTTAACAGTTTTTCCGATAACATAGTTAATTGCTTCATTAAAATGACTGTCTGCTTCAAGCACTGACATAAGTGACATAAGGTGGACAAAGATGAAATACATTGAGTGTAGACGAATATCCGCCAAATGTTTATTCTAACGCTCGTTGTAATTGCCTTAACAACGGGCTTTGACTTCTCATAATATTAACCCTTTAAGGCGCAGTGATCCCGCTCTGGGAACACCCAACTCTAACGTTTTGACTGTTGCCAGTCACGAAGAATAGACTGTATTTCTATAAAAATAGTTGCGGGTGACATAGCTCCTCCAGAATTCTTTACTTTTTAGCACGTCATTTCCCGTGAAAGAATGGTCACGATTATTTTTAGCAGCACTGACATTTGCTGAAAACTGGAAGAACAAGAGAACATCTGGATAGATTGCCCAATGCTGGAAAAAGGGCAGCCGTTGCCATCGCTCGACTTAACTACCAGCAAGATGGCGGACGATCGAAACGTTCATCGCGTGCCACAGATTTAGAGACCCTTTTTTTGACGCAGCTGGCTGTGCGCGAGCACAGCCAGCTGTCGTCAAAAAAAGGGTCTCTAGATCTGTGGCACGCGATGAACGTTTCGATCGTCCGCCATCTTGCTGGTAGTTAAGTCGAGCGATGGCAACGGCTGCCCTTTTTCCAGCATTGGAAAAGTGTTGCGCCTCAAGGGATTAATACTAGTCGCATTAACAAAAAGTTATTTTCTCGGAGTAAGCAGCTCGCATATTTGGTGAGTAAATCTGACATACAAACAATATAAAAATGATTTGTGATAAAGACTGTGTTCATTCCTAACTGCAAAGCATTTTCTGCGCTGCCAATTATGTTGTAGGACATCGAAATACGGGAAGAGGAGACCAGGCACTTAGTTTCAGACACGTCTTCTAGCACAGCGAGATTCTTCTGGATATTTTTAACGAAATTACCAAAAAAAAAAAAAAAAATTGAAGATAACAATCTCCAACAAAATTTATAAATCGTGCAATAACCCAAAATATACAAAACATCCAATAACCGCGAAAACTTACAAAATTATTTAATAACCTTAACACAAGTGTCTACCCAAACGTCTAGCCTATAAGCATTTAGAAAGTAGACAATAAGGGTTGACACTGTGCCAAGTATAAACTGGGAAGTTTAGATTAGGTTTTAAAAAAATACTTTATTTATTTTTCTGAAAAGTTTACTGAATACAAAAGCCTATGCATTTTTAAATAGAAAAACGTTTCTTTATTGGATCGCCCAGTTAATAAAAAATGTAAGGTTATCAAAAATTTCAATTGAATGTGAAGAAGTGCAACATTTTCTTGTCCAGCATTATAAAAGGGTGTCCTAGAAAGGTTGTAACGTGCTTTAATTCGTTATCTATCTATCTATATAAATAAAATTAGACTTTTGTCTGTACATTTCTTGGAATTCAAAAATTTTGCGATTTCTATCCGTTTCAAGCATCCGGGAATCCGATGCGACCCTCAAAAAAAGTTTGTCTGTCTGTCATTCTGTCATTCTGTCCGTGACGCTTTTTTTGTTTAAGCATCACGTAAAAACGACTGAAGCGAATGATATGAAATTGTGTGACATGATAGGTGGTCACTCAACTTAAAACATAGGCGTCGAATTTTTTAAAAATCTTGATTAGATTTTGAGATTTTGCGAAAATCGTTTCAAACTGCGTAAATTTGTGTTCAAGCATCACTCAAAAACGACTGAAGCGAATGATATGAAATTGGGTGTCATGATAGGTGATCACACAACTTAAAACATAGGCGTCCAATTTTTAAAAAATCCTGATTGGATTTTGAGATTTTGCGAAAATCCTTTCAAACTGCGTAAATTTGTGTTCAAGCATCACGTAAAAACGACTGAAGCGAATGATATGAAATTGGGTGTCATGATAGGTGGTCACTCAACTTAAAACATTGTCGACGAATTTTTTAAAAATCTTGATTAGATTTTGAAATTTTGCGAAAATCATTTCAAACTGCGTAAATTTGTGTTCGCACATCACGTAATAACTGCGAAGGTGAAAAAATGATATTTGGTGAAATGATAGGTGGTCACTCACCTTAAACTATAAGCATCTAATTAAAAAAAAAATCCATCAGATTTCGAGATTTTGTGAAAATCGTTTAAAACTGAGTGAATCTTTGTTCCCGTATTACGTAATAACGACTAAAGCGAATGATATGAAATTTGGTCACACGATAGATGGTTGCTCAACATAAACTATAGGAGTCCAATTTTTTAAACATTTTTATTAGATTTTGAGATTTTGTGAAAATTCTCTCAAAATACGTTTATATTTCTTCAAACATCACGTAATAACGACTAATACGAATGATACGAAATTGAGTGATATGATAGGTAGTTGCTAATCTTAATTTATTGGCGTTGAATTTTAAAAATATTTTGCTTACATTTTGAGATTTTTCGAAAATCGTTTTAAAATGCTGAAAATTTGTTCCAGCATCACGAAATAAAGACTGCAGGGAATGAAACGAATTTGGGTGACATGATAGGTTGTCACACAACTTAAATTCTAGGCTTCAATTTTTCAAAAATGTTGATTAAATTTTGAGATTTTGCGAAAATTATTTCAATATGCGTCAATATTCGTTCGTGCATCACATAATTACGACTAAAGCGAATGAAATGATATTACTTAGTTACTCTCTAACCTGTAATATTTTAACAATACATGAAAATTATAACTTCGCTTTCTTTACTTTGGCAACATACTACATCCATTCTGTGTACTCCTACAATGCTGACGAAAGTTCTTGCTTTTTGGAAATTTTTCATTCACTTACCCCGTCGAGGACGGGTACTTCAGCTAGTTAGAAGATAAGTCGGCAGTGTAAATTGGAAATTATTGTTCAAAATGAGGTCGAAAATAAGACTCCCTTAAGAAAATCTTCCTCTCGTTATTTTTCAAAATGTTACACTCTCCAGATTTTTACACGACCCCCGTGCAAAACATTCTCAGTTAGTAAAATTTGCCCCATACACTAATGAGGTGATGTGCCAAATTTGAGTCTTTCATGACAACGTCGCAGAGATATCTTTAAAGAAAGATGATCGGGGACTGTGCATGATTTTGAATACAAACATTTATTGCTCGAGTGGAAAAAAAGATTTTCTTTTTTAATTTCTGTACGTCCCCTGAAATGCGATCATTCGACTTGATTTTTTTACCCTTCGAGAACCATTGAAAAGTAGTTTAAGTCAGCGTTATATTTATCTTCATATCTCTGACACTTTTTAAGGTATGGTTCTAAAATTTTGTATGTTACCTCATTCGTGTATGAGACACATTTTACCAATTGGAAAATGTTTCGTAAGGGGGGGGGGGTCTTTTAGAAATTTAAAAAGTTAGAAATTAAAAAGTTATTTTCCTAACAAACGTAAAATTTGTATGCTTTGCACTGAAAAGCATAAATTTGTATAAAATGCTTTAACCCTTTAACGCGCAGTGATCTCGCTCTGGGAACACCAAACTCTGACGCTTTGGACTGTTGCCAGTCACGAAGAATAGATTTGATATCTATGAAAATAGTTTCGGGTGACATAGCTCCACGAGAATCCTTTGCTTTTTAGCACGTCATTTCCCGTAAAAAATGGTCACGATTATTTTTAACAGCACTGGCATCTGCTGTAAAATGGAAGAATGCGATAACAGCTGGATAGATTGCCCCATGCTGAAAAAAGGGCAGGCGTTGCCATCGCTCGACTTAACTACCAGCAAGATGGCGGACGATCGAAACGTTCATCGCGTGCCACAGATCTAGAGACCCTTTTTTGAAGACAACTGGCTGTGCCGCACATCCAGCTGGAACTTTATCACCGTAGTTAAGTTCATCTTCGGTTTTTCATGCCATACAACGCAATGACGAGCTATCCTCGTCATACGACTGAGGTTACTGTTCAATATGATACAGTTGATAGTCGTTTTTCCTATACTCTTTTGTACGAACTAGCAAGAAGTCCTGAATGTACTCTTATACACAATTTTATTGCTCGATTTTACGAAGTCGAAAACGAGTAGTCGAAGGGGGGAAGGGGACGGCTCCCATTTTAATAAGCCCCAGTGGAAGGAAATCCGACTTGACTCGGAATACCCCCAATTCTGAAAAAATTCCAGATAAGGGACCAACATCTAAAATCGGTCCCCCCAGAGGTAGCGTTAAACCTGGAGGACATTGGAGCGAAGACAGATTTTATAAGATTTTATTATTAAGACAGGGGCACCAGCTCCCATAACAGGGTCTCAGAGAAACCCAGCCGCGAGAGGAGTTCACCCTCCAAAGCATTAGTCAAGTCGAATGCTGCTCCACTTTCCGTGTTCTTACGGGAACGGAGTTTAATGACTAGACCACCGCGGGACTGAATCCAAAGTAATAAAGCAAAATAATTTCAGAAAGGTTACCAGCAACGGTATTTACTTTCTATTTTTACATGTCAAAGCGCGAGAACGCAGTTATAACATTCACAGTTCGCTTATTTACGATTACTTATTTACCACTACAATGATAAAGCTTTGTGTCCATAATTAACAATTAATCCTTTTTCTCCGATGGCGAGTCGTTTGTAATAATTAGACCGCTGAGTCAATATCACATACATTTTGCGTAGAGGTTATCGGTAAAGGGTAGCAAACTGCATAAATGTCAAGAATTGTGTTTATTGTGATACCAGTAATTAACAGAGCCGCGTCATCTGTTCTCGAGTGTGACGATTACGATTAATAATGGAGAACTCTTTTGTGTTAATACGAATGGGTAAGCAATCGCAGAGTTATTTGCAATTGCTTACAGTCTTTTATCTT
Source organism: Cheiracanthium punctorium (assembly GCA_038373885.1). Classification (NCBI taxonomy): domain Eukaryota; kingdom Metazoa; phylum Arthropoda; class Arachnida; order Araneae; family Cheiracanthiidae; genus Cheiracanthium; species Cheiracanthium punctorium. The sequence goes on along the minus strand of JAWZYV010014543.1, from coordinate 146,509 downwards.
ATTGTTTTAGAATACAAGTTTTGCAGTTTTTCGCGAATTACAGACATAATCTAGGTGCGTCAAACGTCAAAATTTCATTAAAAAAGAGAAATAATAATAAAAAAAAACTCTGGTCCGCATAAATATAGGATAGAGAAAAATTGAATCCCTCTCTATCTCAGTCTCTTTTTCGTTTTTGTTTAGACAGGTATCATAAACTCACATGTATGTCAGCGCCATCTATCGGCAACTTATTTTTTATTATAAGAGAAGTCAGACATCAATCTTATCCTATTTCCGCTGACTGGGATTTTTTTAATCAGTATTTCTTGTTCCTTGATGAATTTTAAAAATTTGAGCTGAGAAAGACCAATAGTTTTAAAATGCGGCAAGGGAGTTTGAAGTTTTTCTCTTCTTCACCTTTCTTACCCGTTGAAAATCGTTTTTTTTTTAAAGAAAATGGGTGTTGCCATTCCGTTAAAAAATACCATCGTAACTTTTCTCGCATAGAACCGAAACCACTCAAAAAAGGAGGAAAACATATTTTCAGCCAGAAGGAGGGAAACTCCTCCACTCCTCTCACGACTGGCATCACTTGTAATAGCGCAGCATGACGTCCCCTATGACATCATCATAAATCTTCTTAAGATGTCATTTCTGCCTACCGGGTGACCTGGACTAAACACGTTTTTTCTTTTTATGGAATGGCAACATAGTTTCGATATGGGACTTTGAATTTTTCCCTGTGATTTCGTTTTAAGCTCAGAGTTTAATGGAGATCGCTTTTGCTAAGCTCATCAAATGGACTTTGAAATCAATTTATCATTAACTTTTATTTTAGATATATTTTGTAATTATTTGAGTTAATTTTTTTATAATCAGTAAATTATAAAATTTTAAATAAAATGTATATCCTGTAGACCCATCCTCCAGCATACAAGCTCCTCCCGTTGTGCACGCCCACAGCTTAAGATGGCAAAATGAAACGGGGGCGGTATGCTTGGAAGTTAAAGGCCTGTCCTCCTCTGGGTTAATCGCCTCAAACTTAGAATTCGATTCTCACTCAATCCCCTGACTGTTTGAATTTCCTTTTGCTGTGCCAGTAAAGCCTGTCTCTGTGTTTTCAGTCTATTCAACGAGTTCTCATAAACGACTTCAAGAAACGACTCACACAAATCCGAAAATAAATGTTCGAAATACAGAAACAACAAACGCAAAGGAAATAACACAGTTAAAAATCGGGGGGGGAGGGGGCAAAAATTTACACTTCATGAAAGAAGGGCGAGGTAATAAAATTCAAGTATTAAAATATGAAGGAAAAATAAATAAATAAATATCGGCTGTTCGACCCTCGTCAGGGGAAGACCCCCCCAAATCCCCCCTAATTTTTTAATTACATTATTGTCATATTAAAACGATATTAATTGACTATGTCATTTTATCTCTTATCTTTCGTGTATTTCGCCTGGTGCATCGATGTTGAAAATTTTTATGATTGTAACCCAGCGTTTCTCCTGAACTGTGGGGCGCGACCCCCAAGGGGGGCGCAGCGCGTTTTGCAGGGGATGGCGAGAAAAAACCCAAGAGCCAAGTAGTGATGGCATGTTTAAAAAATCACATCTTTATTTATTCTCATTTTACTCAAACATATGTCCATTTGACGCTTAATAGTGTGTTCATTCAAAACTTTAGAGATAACAATATTTTGATAAGAAAATGCGACTAAATGTTCATTGTTAAAGATTAAAAAACTGAATGTATGCTGAAAAAAATGTCGAGTGTTGGGGGGCGGGCACCCGTAAAGTTCGACCTTTGGTTGCCGGAGCGTGAACGTTAAAAAATACTGAGATCCGCCTGTTGTAACACTACTTATAGAAAAATACATGGGATGCATTTGCCCTACAGCCTTACGAAATAGATTGTAACAATAGATTTAAAGGCTGTTAGTTTTGACTAATAAGTATTTTAAATAAACGGATTGAAATTTTTTAAACCGATCATTTTATCAAATACATGCAACCTTATGGAGCTTACGATGGGGTTGTGGTGGGTGTTCATCAATCGTTGGTTTATGTAGTCGGAATCGTGGTTAACATAACACTATTCTAAACATTTCATGCGTGTAACCAATGTATTCTCAATTTTTACCGTCAATGTTTCGTGTCTCCATTTTGTTATGTCGAAAAAAGAAAAAAAAAAAAAAAAAAAAAAAAAAAAAAAAACATTTTCAAACAAAGTGGGTGAGAGATAAAATGACATAGTCATTAATAATTGTTCAAAAGAAAAGGAGAGGAAAGCAAATTCTTTTTAAGCACTAATTGTAAGAACTATTGAAATCAGGAATGCTGCATTTTATGAGTAGTAAGTTACAGTCTTAGTTAATATTGCTGCTCCAATTGTAAAATTTTTATTTTAATATATGTACTAAGAAGAAAAACAGCAAATTAAGTTATTTATTTAGTTTTAAGATATATGTTTATTTTTTTAAAGTAATTCTTAAAAAAATGCAAAATATTTTATTAGTAATAATGTGAGTGTATATATATTTTTCTACGTTAACATACACATTTTTAATGTAAAAAGGGTGTATTCCTTTTTGGAAACATGATTTCTTATGTAATTTAAATATGCAGCTTAGTAAATTAAATATTTGAAACAAAGTATTTATTACGTAGAAGTTATTTCTGCTTCTTGTAAAACAATAATGCTTGATTTCAATGGTATATTAAACTTATGAAAATCTCCTGTATTTTTTCGATAGCGAAAACGTCCGATTCCGCACCCATAATTTTTCAGATTTTTTTTTTTTAGCAAATTGTAGAAAAGTGCTGTTTATTATACAACCAAGGCTTTATCGCGAGTCATTAGGGAGGTTTTGCATAGCGGTTTGTTCCATTTCACGGCAAACGCTAATGTTTTAAGTACCTCTAAGTGCTGTCTTGTAACCAATGTGCAGAAGTAACCTCCACAGTCAACTTATCTTGAACCCATAATATTATTACTCTAATAAAATTCCATACTGGAAACACTTTTGCAATAACTGATGTTTTTATTAATTATATAAGTTTAGTAATATGAGAATGACTTTCATGATACCACATTTATTATTATTAATATTATTATTTTATTTTTGACAACGGCAGTAGAATGCAAATTCTCTGATTCGCTTTAAAAAATGATTTATTAATTCGATAAAATGCCGCTTCCATTAATTTTGGCATGTCGAGAGATTTCTTAAATTTTCTTTAGAAATAAAAGCGGACTGTTTCGACTTATTCATTAGCCTTTGGTACCTAGAAAAAGGATAACTTGTATTTGGGGAAACAGTATGTTTATCAAAGCTGATTTTGTACGTCTTAAATTTAAGTAATTTTTCCTATTCACAAATTCTTACATTCGAAAGGCTAATTTTAAAGCTATCAAACCATTTAAAGTGATAATTTAAACTAGTTATTTTCAACTGCTACTCTTTTCTATTGCGAATTTCTGAAGAGACGGATTGCAATTTCGAACATGATAAAATTAAGTAGGGCCTGAAAAGATTGAGTTTTTGTTAAAATCTAAAGCACAGCAACATCGCAAACAAGCAGTTCCAGCCACATGCGAGGAAAAGCTTTACCCCGTTCAGCCCACTTTAAGGGCAGCGAGCGGAAGAAATGGCAGTAACACAAGTGTAAGCAGCTCATACCATGACCTTTTTGCTGACTTCTCTGCCCGGCGCGATCCCCCTTCAAGGGATTTTTAAGGGAGGAGGAGGGAAGTACAGAAGAAAAAAAACTATTAATAGAAGGCGAGCCCAGCTGAATGTAAATTATCACTGACGCAGAAGTATTTTCTGGAAAAAAAGCTGCAGTGGAGGAAGTGTGAAGGGCCAAACGTAAACGGACATTAGAAATCGCCTTGAAGCTAGCAATTGGTCCACACTAGAGATAAGTTTGGGCTCATTTTTTGAAGCCCGAGCCCGAAGACTTTTAATCCGAGCCCGAGCAATATTATTAAAGTTGGAGCCCGAGCCCGAAATTTCAGCTAAAGACAAATAAAATTAACTACTTCATTATTGGATACAATAAATTTTGGAGCTTCACACACCTTCTAGTCACCCGTGCCGCTATTTTTTTTTTAAATAAGTACGTCTATTTATCCCATGAATCACTTTTTAAAATCTGTTTCAAGGAGTATGTTCAACAAAGGAGAAATTTTTCACGAGCCCGAGCCCGAGCTCGGGCTGAGCCCGTCTCATCCCTAGTCCACTCCTTGATAATGATAAACACTGTCAAGTTTTACTTGAAAACTTCTATTTCAGTTAAAAACATGGATCTGACTCACTGACTGAATAGGGGGGTTTTTAATGGAGCACCTAGAGCAATAGCTTTTATCTCCAGTGTGTAATTTAAAGTGTGTCATATTATATCGTGTATTTTAAAAGGACCTAAGGATTGGGCGTTAATTCAGTCTAGTCAGTAAATAGACAGACGGTCGATCATCGAAGAAAAGACTGGCGTTGACATGAAGATGGATGATGAGAGGGTGACGTAGCTTGAGAGAGCTCGATGAAGAGGCTGGCGTTGACAGGTGGTGATGGATGGTGGTGACGTAGCTTGAGAAGAGGGGGTGTGTCAGATGTGGTGGCCGACCCGTCCTCCCCCCGCAAAATGCGGACTTCTCAGGGCGGGTTGCTCGGCCGTCTGACGTAAGTTAGGGGGGCTCCAGGAGGCGCAGGGCCGCCCTAGGGCGTCTGCGGTGCGCTGGGTCACTTTCGTCATAATCAGGGATCTCAGCAATGATTTCGTTTGGCAGATTGTTGAAGCTTGCGTAAAAGTTTGAGACGAGATTGCTGAGGTGCTTTCTCATAGTCGGGATATTTAAGTCTCTGCGGATTACTATATTCGACATAAAGTGGTGGCCGTTTCGAATTTTTCTTAATATGGCATTTTGTTTCTGCTCCAATTTCCTTATGTTTGAGCTTGCAGAGCAAGCCCAGACGGGAGCCGCGTAGGTCCCAGTGGGGCGTACAAAAGTTTTGAACAGAAGTGCTTTATTTGCAGTTCCTATTTTGGAGTTGAAAAAGAGTGGGCGGAGGCGCTCGAAGGCGGCCTTCATCTTGTGTGTGGCAGTGTTTATGTGTTGGTTCCAGGCGAGAGTCCTGTCGATGATTACTCCTAGGTATGTAACCCGGGGGCTCCATTCGATGGCAGTGTTTTCCACAATTAGGCGGGATGGAGGTGTTTTTCTCGTGAAACAAAGCGCCTGACACTTTGCCGCATTTAATTTGATGCGCCACAGTCGCATCCAGTGTGTGATTTCGTCTATGTGAGCTTGCATACGTACATTGAGTAAGCGATTGTTCGGGGCGTAGCCCACGATTGCCGTGTCATCGGCGAAGAGGGCTAGAGTGTTATTGAGGTTCCGAGGGATGTCACTGATATAGATATTAAAGAGGATGGGTCCCAGGATCGAGCCCTGGGGGACCCCGCTCTGGATCGGATTTGGAGTGGATAGCGTGCGTCCTACCCGCACAACAAAAGTTCTGTTTTCAAGGTACGAGTGGATTAGATGTATAATACTGTCGGGAATGTTTTGCTTGGCTAGTTTGAATGTGAGTCCCCAATGCCACACCTTGTCGAAGGCCTTCTGTAGGTCCAACAACAGGATGGCGGCCCTCTGATTTGATTGGATGGCGTCGTGGGCGATTTCCACGACACGCACCAGCTGGTGAACTGTACTGTGTCCCTCTCTGAAACCAAACTGCTCGGGGGGGATGGTATTGTTTTGATTTAAATGTGTTTGTAACCTGGAGAGGATGACTCTCTCAGTGACTTTACTCAGCGAGCTGAGCAAGCTGATTGGTCTGTATGAGGAGGGGAGTGCATGGTTCTGCCCCGGTTTGGGAATCGGGCAAACAATTGCTTGTTTCCATATGTTTGGGAAATATCGATGTTTGAGGATTGCATTTGTCAGCGTAGTGATATTAAAAAGAGTTGAAGTGGGTATGTTCTTGAGCATTGTGTTTGTGATACGATCGTTTCCCGGGCATTTCCGGGGGTTGAGCTTTTTAATTATGCCGTATACCTCGGAGGGCAGGGCGTTTGGTATTGTATAGCTGGGAGGGTGACTAAGGAAGTCGGTAGTTTCCCTTTCGATTTCATCTCTTTGAGAGACCAGGTCGTCTGTCTCATTTGGAAGAGAGAATTGAGTTGCGTATGATTTGGCAAGAAGGTTCGCCTTGTCTGCGTCGTTGATGCAGTATGAGTTTCCATTTTTAAGGGGGGGGATTTGTGTCTTTTTATTCGTGATTTTTCTAATGGCGCGCCATATGGAGCCATCGTGCGGGGAGAGACTCTCGATGTAAGAGGTCCAGTTTTCGTGGTTATGCCGAGAGATTTGTTGCTTTACTTGCGCACAGAGTCTGTGATATGTTGCTCTGTCTTCTGGTGCGCGCGTCAGCCGGTAGGTTTTTCGGGCTTTGTTCCGATTGTGTATGAGCGCACGGATGAACGAGGGCAGTTTGATAGGAGTTGGGGGTGCTGGGCTAGAGGCGTGGTCGAAGGCCTCAGTTAGAAGGGTAGTGATTCTGGTTGCTTCAGTATCAATATCCTGTTTAGTGTCTAGGCTAGGGTTTTGGTGTGGGGCATTTAAGAGGTAGTCTGTATATTTGTCCCAATTTGTTTTTATTCGAGTGGTGGGGTTTACCACCATGTGTACGTTTAAATCAAATTGGACCGGTAGGTGGTCCGATGTGAACTGGTTTAGGGTGTGGCAAGTGATGTGTTGATTTAATCCTCGGTGGACTACCAGATCAATGATCGAGGAACCGCTGGGATGTTGGTGTGTGGGGGTGGCCGGGTAGGCCATCAAAGTGTGGGTGGACATTAGAAATCTCAGAAGTCCAGTGCCTCTGGGGCAGTTGTAATCGCCGCTCCAGGCGAAGTGGTGGGCGTTTAAATCACCCGCCACAATAGCCGCAGGGCAGAGATTTATAAGCTTACGGAAATCGTTTTCCGGGAAGGAAATTTTTGGTTTGACATATGCAGATGTAATTAGAATGTCCCTTGATGTAGCATGGAGCAAAATAGCCGTGGCTTCAAGTTTTTCCAGGGCGAGGTTGCCAATATGAGTGTGTGGGATTTGGGATCGGATGTAGATAGCCGTGCCTCCAGAGACTCGGGTGCCCGGGTTTGTAACAGGGCGATCGGTGCGGTAAAGAGTGTAGTTCGGAATATTGTAAGTGTGTTTAGGAGAGAACATAGTCTCTTGTAGCAAAATAACATCAATGTCCGAGTGTGACAGGAAGTCACGGAGCTCGGCTATCTTCCTGTGGAGGCCCTGCGCGTTCCACAGTATTATTCTAATGGTTTGTAGTGTGCCGGCCATGGTGAGGGAGGTTTTCATTGACTGCGGCGAGCAGGGCAAAGGCTCGGTCTAGTGGGTTTTTAAATGTCTTTATGGCCTCGAGGGCCGCTTTGAGTACTCGGAAGAGTGAAGCTAAGTCGACGTAATCATTTATCTCTCTAATGGTCTGAATCACTTCCATTAGTGGCGAGATGGAGGTTTGCGCGGGAGCGCGAGTGTTTGTTTTAGTTTCGGTTTTGTTTGAGGCACGCCTTGTGTGTTTAGTTTGTCTTTTTCTGTTTCGGCGAACAGGGGGCCTAGCTTTTTTGTTAGTTTTTCTTTGCGGGATCGGGTCGCCGTCCTCATGGGTAGCTTCTTCGTTTTGAGTGATGTCCTCAGCAGAGGCAATGTTTGTTGTGTTATCAGCTTCAGTGAGAGTGGGTGTGTCTTCCATTTCGCAATGGTCCGTGGCATCGTTTTTCTGGGAGGTAGACAGTTTTGTTGTGCTTTTTACCCCTACCCACAAGGGTCCAGGCTGATGTGCCAGGCGGGGGGTTTACAAACGGGCTCATTTTTGTTCGGACATCGTTTTGTTGACTGTTTGGTTTGTTTGGAGGCTTCTGGTTAGCGAGTTTGTGGCGATTTTGTGGATTTTTAGGGCAGCCGCGGTAGTTAGCTACATGCGGGCCCTGGCAGTTCGCACATTTGACCGGATCTTTTCCATTGGTGGGACACTCTCTAAATCGGTGGTTGCCGGCGCATTTTAAGCAGCGGGGGGTTAATGAACAGTTTAGAGAGGAGTGTCCGTACCCCTGACAGTTGTGACATTGCTTTATCTTGTAGTTGTAGTACTTTTCGACTGAGATCTGGAGATACTCATATGCGTCTAGTGAGTATATCTCTTCGACATTTGGGGTTCTTAGTAAGTCTACGACTAGAGCTGAAGCAAACCGCATGTATTCGGTACTAAGATACGGATAATCACTCAGACTCGAAGTAACGAATTGTTACTTTTCGGTTGATATCGTTATCGTTACTACTCGATCCGAAGATGTTTCGGATCGAGCAGCTTCGAACTTCGAATACAGACTGCCAGGCGAGGCGTTATTTGTTACTGGGGTTACTGGATATCGGATCGCGGTTTCAATGGGGAAAATGACTTTCGAGTTTGCATTTCGGATCGACCAGGTTCGAACTTCGAACGGGAGAAAATGAATTTCGGTATTTGAGTAATAGTATGTTCCTTTCCGTTACTAGATACCGGAAGTATTATGGATTCTCGCTGTTGGGAGGGAAAAATCAGTTTCGGTATATGAGGAGTAGTATGTTCTGGTTGCAATTCGTTTGTGCCGCGCCGAATGGAATCGTTTTGATGAGGTTTGGAAGAATCCGTATGTTTCGTTACAGTTATGGAGATGGAATAGTATCTGCTGCTCTATTGATATGGGTCGTACAATGGGGGGATACGATCCGGTGTATAGTATGTTATTATGCGCAGTTGAACTCTTTTTTTGCGGGGGGGGAGGGGGGTGTTCTTATAATTGTAGAGGAGCAATACATATAAGAGAAGCACGTTAGTAAGGGGTGCTAATTTCGGGCTTTCTAACATTTTAGTACTAAATAGTGGTGCAATCAGAATTCTTTCTTTCAGGGTGGTTCCGAAGCAGGATTGCGAACTTAACTTTTTCTTTTTTTTTTCATATTCTCATTTAATTTTGTAGTGTGATTATTTTATTATTTTTACTATTCTTATAAATTTGTAAAACTATTTTGCTATGCTTACGTCTTTTATTTCATATTCACATTGTAAATATTTCGAAACATTGCCACTGATTTTTGGTAAACTGATTTGTTTTACAATCTTTATGGGTATTTCCAAAAATTTTATGTCAATCTCTTAAATATTTATTTTTATTGTTCCTCTTTTCAGTATAATCTAGCAAATAATACGCTCATAGATGGCTGCACTAGCAGTATCAAACTACTACTGGCAAATTCATAGTAAATTTTATAATTCTAGTGGTTGATGTTATGTATTTCATCTACACATTCAGTTTTATACTTTTTGAAATGTTAAATAAATTTTCTGTTTCTTCTAATGTCTGATTTTAATGTACTTTGTATTGGTACTATTAGAATACATATCTGTAATCCCTTAGATTCCTTGGTATTCGGATGCGTATGATCCTATTCTATTAGTAGTAACGAAAGTAACGAGTAACGAATACTTAGTAACGAATAGTGAACATCTAAGTAACAAATACATACGGATACTCATTTTGTCGTTACTTTTACAGCACTATCTACGACACATAGTGGAATTAGCCGTTTTTCTTTGTTCTTGATGAACGCTAGGTTTATGGGTTTGAAACCCTTTTGAACTAGGAAATTTTCAATTTCCGCTTTTGGAGTGTAGCTTGGGATTCCCTTTAACATTACTTTAAGGGGTCTCTCACGTTTGGGGACAAAGGTTTGACACCCAATTTGATTGTCTTTTAGGTAGGCCTGGACCTCCCTAAACATAGAGTCGTCTCGTAGAGTGATCATGTATAGTGTCCCTGTAAATTTGCATTGGATAGTATACCCAACTGAGAGTCTCTTACAGTGCTCAAAGTGAGTTCCATCCGGAAACTCGCAGTAGAACCTGTGTTTAGCGCTATGTTTGTCTTCGCCCTGCTGAGGGGCGGTGCCCTGAGTGGAGGACTGTGTTATTGTGGTTGAGGCGTTTTGTTGTGGCGCGTCGGTAGCACCGTTTGTGTTTACAGGTGATGGGCTGGCCGCTCTGGAAGAGCCACGCGAGTGGGTGCCTGGCTGAGAGTCATCCATTGGGGGGTCTTCTTCAGAGTCTGAGGAGTCAGCTGGTAGTTGTTTTTGTTTACATTCAGAGAACTGAGTGGCTGAGTCGGTCTCTAGGATACGCTTCCTGGTGCTAGAGGCCGTGAATAGTCCTTTCTGTCGAAAGAATTCTCGCGTCTGAGCAGTCATGTATGTTTGGTATGTGTAGAAGATAGGCATACGAGCGAGTGTGTTGATTGATGGTTGTGTAATGATCTGATGCATCTGCTCATGAATGTTTTGGTGTTCGTTGATCAGCGGGTGGTTGTTCGCTAAGGCATCGTCTACAAAGCTAATAAAAGCACGGTAGTGGTCCAGTAGTTCAGTCCGTTTGGCGTGGCCGTATTGTTCGGCGAAGCGCTCTGAGTAGGTGGCTCGGTGAGTCATCTTGAGATGGTCCTAACAGTACCCTACAGGGGACCTGAAAAAAGAATACTGCGGTGGCTAGTCGCAGTGGTGCAAAAGGGATGGGGGCCTTACGTAGTCGCTTTTTCGAGGGCTACCCCCTGCCAACTCGGGTGGGCTACGCAAGGCAAAACAGGGCAGTGCCGGGGACAGCACTGTATAGCCAATGTGACGGGACCGCCGCCTGTACAGGAGGTACAGTGTTCCCATTGGCCCGCAGCTCCAATGGCTTTCCAGTTTCTATTGTGGCTCTGAAAAGAGCCGGTCTGCTTCTCGAAGCTGCAGTGAAACGGTCAGCACGTGGGTTGAAGCGGAAGCTTTTCCGCGGCAGCACGTGGAGCGGAGGAAGAATAACAGGTTTCGTCAGTCAGGTTGCACGTGGTCGGCATGAGAGTAAACAACTTCGGGCAGCGTCTTTCCAAATCCACAAATCTGCAACACTTTGGCGCTATTGGCGCATTATGAACTTGGCGAGAAAAGGAAAGATCGAAGCGATGACGTCAGAACAATGGCGGCGGTACAAACAAACTACGTTCCATCCATGTTAATTTCCTATAGGATTGAGAAATTTTAATTGCATCTTTTTATTGCGTCCGATTTAAAGTTTTTGATGCTCATATTCGGTAACGAGACGGTATGTATTCTTTGATTCATTAACTAGAGTTGTGAATTGTTTCTTGTAGGATTTGTAAATGACTACAAAAACTTGAATTTGTTTAAGCCTACCGTGGTTCAGATGTAAATAAACAAACGACATGGCGGCAGTTATGGCTGACTAACATACTCGGTTCCATTCAAAATATTGCTTCTTTCTTTTCTCTTTTCATGAAGTAAATTTTTGCCGTTTGCTGCCTACAGTGTATGTGACATAAGATTATATTTTTAGAAATCGGGGTGCTACTTTACATTTGGGAGTAATTTATCGGACATTTTTTCTGTTTACTTTTTCTGTTTAGTATGTAGTTTATAGTTTTTAAAATTCCTGGTCTGTTTATTTTTTCTGGCATTGGTGCATGCGGAGGAGTCCTCTTGCCCTTCCCCCAAATTTAAAATATGCTCGACTGTTTTATAAATTGAAATGCATTAAAAAATATAGTAAAAATGTTTTTGTGTTCTTCTAGAATAATCTGTGCATCCGACCCTGCTACTTTGTGAGATAGAATGCTATTTAGCAATGCAACTTACCTCCAAAAATGGTTAAAATATCAAGCAAGTCCTCTTTACTTCTGCCAAATGCTATCATGGCAGACAGCTAATAATGAAAAGCATTTCTACATGTCATTGAACAGTACAACCTTCTTCTTAAATCCTTTCGTTTTTGTTCCTGTATTTTTTTCTTGTATTGAGAGCATGTTTAAATCTGTGTTTCATCTTTGTGTATGCCATTAATCATACTCTACTTTTGTAATACATTAACTCATACCTTTCTAATACCTCTGATTAATACAGATTATACAGTAATTTTTTTATCCATGATTTTTTAATGTGTTTTTAATTCAAATTCTCTACATTTACAATGTTAGTGCTTAAAATATAATATTATAAACTGTCGTATCTAATTAATACTTTTGAATATGCTCAATGTGTTCATCAGTTTACATAGGGTGTTATTTTCTGTGGACATCTTAATGTTCACCTATCTTTTAGTGATTTATTTTAAGTTATGCATGTTTTACAAAATGTGTTACATATATTAAAGTTTTTAAATTATTATTATTTTACCTTGTTTATAATTAACATAGTATGCAAAATTACTTGGGTGCATGTTTCTGTCTTTATAGAAATACTCAAATAATTTGATGATGCCATTTTTCTTTTAAAGGTGTAAGTTAATTTATTACATATAAGCTTTCACTAGCTGGATAGCAGGCATGTGGAGCAGGTATAAATGTAATTCTGCTTCACACTTGCTATTTTGCTGGAATTATAAGCTACCGTACTTTTTACTTCCTTGTACGTAGTATAAGGAAGTAATGTGATCCCGAAAAATTTTGGGGGCCAAATTTCGACATAAAAACCGATTTTGACTACCTCTAAATTTAATTTAAAATTTTTTTTCGATGCATCTCATCGTAGGCTAGCATGCACGATCATATTAACGCGTCTGCAACTCATTTTGACCAGTGGCGAGTCTACTGTGGCCAGTTTTTCCATGCCGTCTGTACGTACGTACGTACGTACGTAGTATGTATGTAACTCGCATATCTCAAAAACTATTGGTCGTAGAATGTTGAGATTTGATATTTAGGATTGTTCTATGATCTAGTTGTGCACCTCCCCTTTTGGTCGCAATCGAATGTATAGTTTATGTACAGGACCGCCCAAAAGATTCGAAATACATTACGCTCTATGGGCCGAAATTCATTAAACTCGCCTAACTCAAAAGCTATTAGGCGTAGAATGTCGAAACTTCATATTTTGGATAGTTGTAACATCTAGTTGTGCACCTCCCCTTTTGGTTCCATTCGACTGGATAGTTTATCTACAGGACTGCCCAAAACATTCGAAATACATTACACTCAATGGGCCGAAATTCATTAAACTCGCATATCTCAAAAACTGTTAGGCGTTGAATGTTGAAACTTTATATTTAGGATTGTTGTAACATCTAGTTGTGCACCTCCCCTTTCGGTTCCATTCGACTGAATAGTTTATCTACAGGACCGCCCAAAAGATTCGAAATACATTACGCTCTATGGCCGAAATTCATCAAAGCGTTTTTTAGAGGTATTGGGCTATTTCAAACGACTCAGAAGTGATATATGCTGTAAAGAGTTAGAAAATGAATTTCTCCATTAAAAAAAAATCTGATGTGTCCAACACATGACTTCCTTGCACGTCCATTAGATCAAAAATATTTTCGACGCACTTCCTCTAAAATTTATTTTGTTTGAAAGAGATAAAATATCCAATAATAGTAAGGTTTAGCGATTTCCAGCCAAACTATTTCGATATCGCCAAGCTGAGTTCAATTTGAAAGATTTCCTTCCTGACACTTTATTTGGCGATATTTCACCAAAAGCCGACAAACTTGAGATAGTCTGCGAGATTTTGGGGATAGCACTGTAAAGTAGTCATTGACCACAGACATTTCAATGAATTGAATGCATCCCATACACCTCAATGTATTAGAAGTCATTTTGGCTCACCCTGTAAATAAATTCTCAGTCGATTGCTGTCAAAAAAGATATTGAAAAACAGTTTTAGATATTACAATAGTTCTAAATACAAAAGTTACAAAAATCTACGGGTTAAGTTTTAGAGTTATACAAAATACGAAATAATTTTTGGCCGCCAAATTTGGCGATATTTCGGCGAAACTCGTCAATGTCGACGACATTTGGCGAGATTTTAAGCATGAACCAAACAATGACAGATTATCGCGCATAATTTGGCGATATTTCGCCAAAACTCGCCAAGAACGATGACAAATGGCGATACTTTGGGCATGGACCAAATGACTGACTATCGCCAAATTTGGCGATATTCGCCAAAACTCGCCAAGGTCCGAGGACAGACGGCGAGATTTTGGGCATGTACCAAACAATGACTGTCATACAGTTGTATTATATTGAAGATGTCCATAGACATTAAGGTACTGAACTTCTTTCCGGTGGTCCCTGTAAATAAACTCTCCAGTAGATTGGAACCAAAAATCGAGATGCAACAACTAGATGTTACAACATTCTTATATATGAAATTTCATAATAGTTTTTGAGATTTGAGAGTTAAATATGCACACACGTACACCAAAAAGTCGCCAAGCTTGGCGACTTTTGGCATAGTTCTTGAGGGAGGCACGTGACCGTGGTTCGGACCATTACCTAACTTATGTGGTAGGACGGTATTTGTGCTTGAAATGGATGAATGCCCCTAAAATTGCCATTGACCGTAATGTATTGGAAAATCTTTTGAGTGTTCCTGTAGCAGAACTATAAATGATAAAGAGACTTTTTTTAATGGAGAAATTCATTTTCTAACCTTTACAGCATATATCACTCTTGAGTCGTTTGAAATAGCCCAATACCTCTAAAAAACGCTTTGATGAATTTCGGCCCTTAGAGCGTAATGTATTTCGAATCTTTTGGGCGGTCCTGTAGATAAACTATCCAGTCGAATGGAACGAAAGGGGAGGTGCACAACTAGATGTTACAACAATCCTAATATAAAGTTTCAACATTCTACGCCTAACAGTTTTTGAGATATGCGAGTTTAATGAATTTCGGCCCATTGAGCGTAATGTATTTCGAATGTTTTGGGCGGTCCTGTAGATAAACTATCCAGTCGAATGGAACCAAAAGGGGAGGTGCACAACTAGATGTTACAACTATCCAAAATATGAAGTTTCGACATTCTACGCCTAATAGCTTTTGAGTTAGGCGAGTTTAATGAATTTCGGCCCATAGAGCGTAATGTATTTCGAATCTTTTGGGCGGTCCTGTACATAAACTATCCATTCGATTGCCACCAAAAGGGGAGGTGCACAACTAGATCATAGAACAATCCTAAATATCAAATCTCAACATTCTACGACCAATAGTTTCTTGAGATATGCGAGTTACATACATACGTACGTACGTACAGACGGCATGGAAAAAACTGGCCACAGTAGACTCGCCACTGGTCAAAATGAGTTGCAGACGCGTTAATATGATCGTGCATGCTAGCCTACGATGAGATGCATCGAAAAAAATTTTTAAATTAATTTAGAGGTAGTCAAAATCGGTTTTTTGTCGAAATTTGGCCCCCAAAATTTTTCGGGATCACATTACTTCCTTATACTACGTACAAGGAAGTAAAAAGTGGTCCTTTATCATTTATAGTTCTTGCTATAGGAACACTCAAAAAGATTTCCAATTACATTTACGGCCAATAGGCAATTTTGGGGCTTTCATCCATTTCAAGCACAAATACCCCGGTTTCCGTCCTTACCACATTAAGGTTAGGTAATGGTCCGGACCCCTCGGTCACGATGCCTCCCTCAAGAACTGTGGCCGTAAGTCGCCAAGGTCTGGCGACTTTTTGGTGTACGTGTGAGTGCATAATTTAACTCTCAAATCTCAAAAAACTATTATGAAAATTGTCATTATATATAGAATGTTGTAACATTCTAGTTGTGCATCTCGAATGTTTGTTCCCAATTCTACTGGAGAGTGTTTATTTTTACTAGGACCACCGAAAAGAAATTTTCAGTTACCTTTAAATTGGTCTATGGACTTCTTCATTTATACTACAACTGTAGACAGTCCAGTGAGTTTGGTACATACCACAAAATCCCGCCGTCTGTCGTCGACCTTGAGCGAGTTTTTGGCGAAAATATCGGCCAAATTTGGCGATAGTCAGTCATTTTTGGTCCATGCACCAAAGTATCCGCCATTTGATCATTCGTGTTCTTGGCGGAGTTTAGGGCACGAAATTATCGCCAATATTGGCGAGTAATCCTGTCATTGTGTGGTTTAATGATCTTAAAATCTCGCGAAATTGTCGTCGACATTGACGAAGTTTTTCGCCGAAAATCATCGCCAAACTTTGGCGCCAAAAAATTATTTTCCTATTTTTGGTAATAACTCTAAAACTTTAACCCGTAGATTTGTTTAACTTTGTATTTAGAACTATTGTAATATCTAACTGTTTTTCTATTATCCTTTTTTGACAGCAATCGACTGGAGAAATTATTTTACATGGTGAGCCAAATGACTTTAAATACATTGAGGTGGTATAGAGTGCATTCAAGTTCATTGAAGTCCTGTGAGTCCATGAACTACTTTTGTGCTATCCCCGAAACTCTTCGCTCTGACTATCTTCAGTGTTTGTCGGCTTGTGGTGAAATATCGCAAATAAAGTAGCCAGAAGGAAATCTTTTTAAATTGGAACATCAGCTTGGGCGATATCGAAAATATTTGTGGCTAAGGTAATCGGTACAACCTATACATTTTATTGATAATTTTATCTCTTTTCAAACAAATAAATTTTAGAGGAAGGGCGTCGATTAATTTTTTTTTTACTTTTTGATCTAATGGAACTGTGCAAGGAAGTCATGTGTTGGACACATCAGATTTTTTAAAATAAAAAATGACTGATGGTGCTCTTGCTTGTGAAGTCACATCGAAATGAGGACTGCGTATATCCCCACTCCTGCTGATTCCTAGGTGCAGCTTTACCTCTTTGGAATATTGAGAATTTTTTTTTTTTTCTAGATCTGCCACCATGATCGTAAATATGTCTTATTTTCTGTGAGTTTTGTGTACGTGGAATGGAATTTTGTTTAAATAAAATGGAATATTTTTCGTGGTTTTTGTTTAAATGAGGAATAACCTATTTGTGATAACGCCTGTGGAAAATTGAGGTAAGTGCTTTAGTTTAGTTAAACGGTTTTTTTTTGTGTCTAGATTAGGTTGATGATATTTTGTGTGTAGCTATGCTGATGAACATTGTTTAATTCCATTCGTAGTTATTTTAAGATGTAAATAGTGGAGCCACCCTGCTTCCCTGTCCAATTAGTTTAATTGCTATCTCACGTAATATTGTGGAATTTACAGAAATGTTTTTTCTATCGTTTTCTATTGTAATTTATTGTGTTGAGGATTGTTGTTTAGTTTCGTAGCGGATTTTTTTTTGTTAGCTTGTTTTGTTGTAAGTTTAGTTATGTTTTGTTTTTAACTTAATTAAAAATTAAGGGATGCAACGTTCTCAGGTAAACATACTGCATTTGCTTCATATAGCCTGATATTTACAACATATCCCCAGCGGGGGTGGGAGGTTATATTTCCCGTCATCCGAAACATTTCGTACTGCAAAAATACACATATGCATAATCAGTTCTAAAAACTACAAAGGTAATGTTATTTTAATCAGACATATTTCTCTCTCTTAATGGAATTTGTATATTTACATGTTTTATCGCATGATGAAGAAAACAGGGAAAGAAAATTAAGCACGTTTTAGCCTTTTTCCAAGACAGTAAATTCTGGGTGCAGTCGAACATTTTTGTAAATGCTGAACGCAAGAACGAAATCTTTTGTGACCACACGGAAAGCACAATGAATATCTTGATACATAGGCGATTTTTATAGGGGGTGCTGTTTTGTACAATGTATTTTGAATTTCAACTGTCAGTCTCATTTGCCGAGTGTTCTTGGTTGTTTTTTAAAAAAATTAAATAAAAAAATTTGTCTTTGGGGGGTTCTCATTCTTTGGTAATTTTTCTTGACTTTTTTTTTCAAAAATTTAAACCATGTCTTCTGAGAATATAGTCTGTCGTTTTTTATATACTGTGTGTGTCTGCAGGAAGAAAAGTTTTCTTTTTTTTCTTCTGTTTATAAAGTAAGTAAGATTTATCAACATATAATAAGATACCAAACTTTGCATTGATTCTAAACGGAACAGGCAAGTAGTTGTCCTGCATAAACTTTAATTGCAGTCTTTTGGGATAGGGTGTTAATTTATTAGAAACAATCTCATAAAAGGTTTTTGAATTAAATAATTTTCTGAATCACTGAATCCGAGAAAATTTTTTTTAAAGGTAATAATGAATATTTTAAGAAAACTTGTTTAACAGTACAACTCGAAAGGAAATGCACAGACTACTGCTAGATTATCAGATTGAAATTTTGTCTGGGATATTTAGTATCTGACCCAACATTGACATCTATTTTGTCACTGTAGTAACCTTAATGCACATTTTTATTAATATTTGTTTAAAATTTCATAAGTCTCCTTAGTGACGCATTATTGTGTCATATTGTCAATATGGAGCAGGGTGTACATATCAGTTGACGACCTTTCAGCAATGTGGAAACAGAAAATCGCCAAATAGGCTTACCCCCACCTTGTCGGAGTATTTCTCTCATGTTCAGCCTCAGGAGCAGAATATATATTCAGGGTTCTGCAAGCGATAACTCTCGAATACCAAAAAAACAGGTTGCAAAATGCTCTCTTGTACAAGGCATTTTGTTAATGGTCTGAGTCAAAACACCACAGTAAAAATGCAAATTAGATTTTAAAAAATTGTGCAAAAAGTGGAGAAAGAAGGCAGAGCATAAAGGGTACAGAGAGCTACGTCGCTTTAATATACTCATGCAGAACATATCCATTTGTGATATATTCTCTTCTTTTAAAAAATGGTACTTGCTTCTGCGCTAGTACATCACACTTTTACTTACTCTCGGCTTTCCCGGGCTGTTCAGTGGACAGCTGTGTAATTTGATTAATAACTATTGTTGCTGCTTAAAAAAAAATATTGGGCAACTGTGTTTAGATGTTGAATAAAACGCAGCAAGTCATGGGATAGGGCAGTTGGCACCTTATATTATCTGACTTAATGTCCTAATTTCCTTTTATTATTGCATGTCAAGTAAACTACATATTATGCAGTTATTTCATAACCAGACATCTTATATTTCTAGGCTGCTTAATCAATGATAAAATGTTTTGTGTTTCATAATAACCTGGGGCACAATACGGACGCAAGAACTTTGAGTTTTGAGGTAAGGGCAGGCGAGAATCTCAATGGTGCTTGCAGCATGTCCCTCCACAATGTTCGGGTTAGGTTTTCCTTGCGAGTAACAGTTTGACCATGTCGGCACGGAGGGTAATCAAGACCATTAGTCCGACACAATTATAGGCCAAGTTATTAATGATGCCTCCAGAGGTAATTCATTGATTGAAGCAGATCATCACTTTGGGCAACAGCTTAGTGACAGTCCTGAGATCATACGCTTCAGTATTGTTCAAGAATGGTATAAGTCCCCAGAAACTTTTCGTCTTAAATCTATATTTTCAGCAATTGCTTAAGAGAAATTCCAAAGAAAATTTTGCCTTTTTGCTGGCTTAAATTCAATCTATACGTTGTGGCTAGGTTCATGGCGTCTGTGGAAGGATAATTTTCACATCCATGGGCCCAGAGGGCGCGACAAACAAAATACGTCACAGATTCCAATGGTTTCTGCATGTTTGTGATGCATTTTCGCATAAAACTACAAGCTAGCCAGTACTGGCTTGCTGATGAGCTCTGTGAATGTGTGAAGGAATTACTTTAAACAATTTTTCTGTGCTGATCACATTGATGTTGATGTGAAGGGATGCATTTTTCACCTAGTTTAAATTTGTTAATTATAGTGGGTCATTTCCCGTTTTCAAAGCACGGGTTTGACTAAGCTCACTACATTCACATATATGGTCCCCCCCAGAAGGTTTTGTCATCAACTACGCCTGTGAATGATGTTAACTAGCCCATATAGTACAGTACTTTTGATTTCTAATTAGCAAAATTTAAGGCTGTCTTGAAAGAAGATGGGAAATCCGCCTCACAGACTTTCATGGACAAAAGACAAATAAAACTAGATTGTGCCTCAGGGACTCAAAACAACACATTCACTAGGCTGCTTCTTCATAAGGCTGTACTACACACTTTAATAAATTAAAGTAAACGAACCGCTCTTTTTCCCCGACTTTCTTATAAAAAATACTTCAACATGGAGTTGGATAGCCAGAAATGTTTCAGGCAGTGACCACATTTCTGCTAAATATTTGATTTTAAGGAATATGCTAACCTCTAACATAACAACGGAAAAGTGTGACCGACCTGGCAAATCAATTTTGGACTCAACATTGTTTTTAGTCGGAAGGAAAAAAAAAAACAAACAAAAAGAGGTTGGGCATTGCAAAAAGAAATAAATAGATAATCCATTTGTTCCTTTTAACTTCTTGAATTTAAGGTTTTCTGCATTTTTCATATGTTGGCTGTGCCTCACAGAATAAATATAAGGTTGGTCTAGGTGATGATTTTGATAAAATAATTATCACTTGCCCCGATTTTAGATTTAAAAAATCTGGAGTGACTCCACTCGAGTACTTGTTCCGAACACTAACGATTTAAAGATCATGGTCCATGCATTAAAAATAAATTTTTTAATGGGTTGACTAATTTAAATATACGTATACCAAATTGAAGCTCACATCGAACATGCGCCGTTTAAAAAAACGGCTAGCGCACACTTTTCAAGAATTTCTCCCAGTAGGCCCATAATGTATTAGATCAATCCTTGCCCTGTTAAAAAAACAAACCATAAGTTCTACACACATAAAACTTCCAATACCGGTACCTATACGGAGCCACGCCATGCTGGTTAACGATAGAGCAGGGCATCCGCCAATTTTGAGCTCAATCGAATGTACCTGTTGTAATCGCTAGCGTTATGTCTTTCAAGTCATCTGACTACCTTGCCTCATAGGCCACTAATGTTAAAAGAAATCTCTTGTCGTCGGTGCCCTGTCGAAAAACTTATAAGTTTCCTAGACACACCAAAATCAATTACCGGTCTTGCGACGGTTGGTTTATTGCATATAGACCCAATTTGAGCTCGAATCGAATGCCCGACCTGTTTCAGGAGTTATCGTGTTCACTTCACTTTACACACTCACATTACACACACACATCGTACATACACACACACCACACACACCATACATACTTACATACATCGCCGTAAACTAAAATAGTATAAATGAAACACCAGACCTCACCTTTGGTGGTAATTACAACCCAAAATCTCGAATTTTTTCATGATGTACAATACTTTCCGTTCCATGGCACATGTTGCGGAAAAGTAACAAATTCATTTATTGGTACTAAGTTTTTTGTATGAATGGACATTTATGTAACCTAGATGTATAATTCAGTTATGAATTATGTGCTAAAAAACAATTATGAATTATGTATATTTAAAAATTTTTGCTTGTTTTATTGTTTTACTGTGCTCCTTTGAAATGTGAAAATAACCTCCTAAAAAAGGTGGTAGTAATTTTTTAGGGGGGGGGGCTCTTCTGAAAAAAATCCTTGATCGATCCGCTGGTCTTGCCCTTTCCAGCGATGTAGAACATTATGGAGCCTTAACCAGGAAAAGTACCATAAAATTTTTAAGGAGGTTCAGCTCCTCTCCAATGTAGCGGAACTAATTTTTGTTATCTTTTTTTCCAGGAGGCAGAAGGTGAGAGATATCAAAAATTTGTGCTTCTTAAAACGAGCAATCCCGTCCAATGGAAGATTTAAGACAATTAAGGTTTTACTGTGACATTCAGGGGCGATATCGATCCAGGGAAAATTTTTTCATGTGGGGGGGGGTGGGGATACGACTTACTACAACCTCATGTGGAGTATGTAATCCGTGTGTGGTGAGAGATAATGTAGTGATGAATAATACATTTTGTATGGCAAAAAAATTCCTCATGAGAGGGAGGGTATGACCCCCTAACCCCCCCCCCTTGGCTACGCCCCTGGTGACATTATCACTGTATAATTGCAAGATTCACTATTCACATTGTGACTTGATAGCAACATCATTAGATGACTGGTCACAAATGAAGCCTCGCTGTACATAATCACAGATCATTTATATACAAGTGACAGTGTGCGCTTTTAGGGTAGTTACATTTTTTTTTTTTTTTTTTTTTTTTAATAAAGACAGCAACATTACACAAGCCAATTTGTTTCTAGTACTTCTTTAAGAGGCATTTAATAAAAAAAAATTACTGAAACTTTTTCATCTTTTTATTTACAAATACATACAATACACTATATTTATAAATTTGATTTAATGGATCATCAATACTCACACAGAGGGATCATAGTTCTCATCTCTCTTCAGTACTTTCTTATATGGATTGATTTCTGTCTCTCTTGCAGCTTGTACAAGGGGACGATGACTCTTGATCTGTTTTACAAGCCGAAAAAGTACAAGTACAATGTTGCTGTTTCAAATGTAAAGCAAAATTGTACAAGTACTCATTAGGCATAAAAATCAAGCTGCATTGATGACATTCTAAGGACTCTAAGGATTTCATGATGACAATACTTTCTGTACATGGTAGTAGACATAAAAATACTTTTTTGCACAAAAATACAACCTATCTACTTTCTACCCCACTTTCCCAAAGAGAGGAAAACACTAGGATTCTTCATTCAGTTGAATATTTATTGATAATTCTCGATTCTCAACAGAATTATTAAATAAAATTTTTAAGAAGATCAGCTGCAAAGTGTTTACTTAATTAAGCATTCTCTTGCCTGTTAGGTATATCTGAATGTTTTTTTTTCTTTTTTTTTTAAAGCCTCCTTTTAAAATCCTTTAAAGGGATACTGTCATTAACTATTTAAAATTGTGTTAATAAAATAAGTTAACAAAGTTACATAAACACTATTTAACTCTCTAGCATTACATAGATTTATATAATTGGATATAAGATTGGTAACTCTTTTACTCAATTTTATTAAGTAAGAAAAGTTCTTTTATTGCAAGTTAGAACTACTTTTAATTAGGATGTTTAGTGCCCCTTCTAACAAATACAATGTCTTTTAAAAATAATAATACCCTTTTTTAAAAAGTTTGCACCTTGCACTTTTCCTAACCTAGAATGAGCTCTGCATGAAGATACTGAAAAGTGACAAAAGTTATATAAAATATTCAAAAAATATTAACTTAGAGCCTGAAATCAGCCGTTTAAAGGTGGATCATAATTCAGTTATGAAGACACACAAGAATAACATTGCTAAATACTAATCATTTAAAATGTAAGGTTATTTTCAGGCTTTTACACAATACTACAATCACAATGAACTATAAAAATATTTAAAAGTAAATTTTATGAGATTGAAATAAGTACATTTTACATTAAAAGTGTGAAAAAAAAATTCCTTATAAAAATAAGTTACTTCTCTATAATCCGTCTGTAACAATTTTTTTAATATAACGTATTTAAAATCGGTTACCTGTATTAGAATATTTTGACTAACTACGTAACGGTTTGAAATACAGTGCCCCATTTCCTAATGTTTATAAAACTGTTCACAAACGCTTCAAATCCCAAAAGAAAAAAAAAACCGCCCATAAATTCAAAGGAGTTAATGCTACGGCCGAGCGGCCCGAGTGCTCCATTATAAACAAACGGGTTAACACAATTCCGCGTGCCATATTATGTGCATTTAACAGCTTTCGCCAATTGCATCTCGCCAAGGTGTTGAAAAAACACTCAAAATACTGTTGTTAAACGATAAAGTAATTAAAAAACTTTGTAAAAAACACACATAAGAAGTAAAAGGAAAGAGGATACGCACGTTTCGTTCAAAAATTGTTTTGAACTTCTTCAGTCCAAGCCCTTCGTCGAAAAGAACACAGGAAATCTTTATGATTTAGCAGACCTGGATTATTTTCTTACACTTCTTTAAAATCTAAAGGCTTTAATTGGTGTTGCAGATTTGTGGATTTGGAAAGACGCCTCCGCGCATACGCCGAAGGATGACGTGGCAAAACCGGTCGATTCAGGAGAGAGAGAACGGGAGCGCGTCACGGGCTTGAACACCTACTGGTTCTTAAAGACATGGATTATTACAGTTTCTAACACTAATTATAAATTTCGTTTACTTACTTCTGGTGTTTTAATGTTTGCAAGTAAACTACACTAAATATTAGTTTTTGTTTTTGCTCCATTAACACGTGAAGCAGGCAATTTTCTGGAATATTTAATAAAAATAAATTTATTAATTTCTTGTCTTTTATGATTTAGCAGACATGGATTATTTTCTTACACTTCTTTAAAATCTAAAGGCTTTAATAGGTATGGTCCTTTACTGGATTTTTTTTTCTAGAAAAAGAGTTATTGACGTAAAAAAAATGAATGCATTTAGATATTTTAATCTCATCTTCACTAATAATAAAAAGTGCCTTTTTAAGGGTACATGTAAATTTACTTTCCTATTCAAATATCTAATTAGAGGTTATCATAGCAATTAAGCTTTAATTTAGAAAGAGAAATTCACGTTAATTCGATTAGCAAATCGTAAATTACCCTGTTACTGTTGAGAAAGCAATGATTCAAAGTTCTATCATATCAAGAACAATTTCAATTATGGGGTACATGGTAATGGCACACAAAAAAGAAGAGTATCTTTGCTATATATAAGAGTTCTATAAATTATGTACACGATCAGGACAAGGGCAGAACATAAATATTTAGTAAATTCAACCTAAATAGCTCTAAACGATTATTTGGGTCGCTTGCTGCCGGACAAAATGCATCTTTTTTTCTGCTGGCAGGTTAAGCATTCTTCTGCCTAGCCGCGACAGCAGCCTCATCTACTGTAATTCGTCACACTGTCGAAACGTACCTTGCAAAATTTATCATTACAGTTAAATTAGTCCATTATCTTCTTTTTCTTTTCTGAACCTGAAAAACAAGATTTTATTTGAAATTAACGAAATGACTTTGCAGCTCCCTTATCAACAAAGAAACACTGGAATAGTTTTAAAAATATATAGCCTTATACCATGTTGTTATAAGTGGGCATGAATAATTTCGCAAAAGTTTTACTGTGCCTTAATTTTGCTCTAACAAAAAAGTTTCCGGATGTAAAATGGAAATTATTAGATATCTTAAAAAAATATATTAGGGTTGGAAACTAATTGAAAAAAATATCTTAAATGAATGTGTACTTGGAGCAAATAAGTGATGGCAGTTCATCTTCCATTTCTTAACAATCGGCTTCATCGGTCAGCCACTGATAGAAATTCGCGTTTTTAACAAGTAAAAGTTTAAAAAAAATAGTAAAAGAGTTAATTTTAAAAACAATGTATATTAAATTAAAAAAATACAATAGAGATTTTTGAAAATGCATCGTTCAACAATTAAGAGTGCAATTAAAATAAAAATCATTTTGCCTTTTAAAATACCTTTATTAGGGAGAGGGGGGGAGCTTAGCTGTCTACAAAGTTAATTTATGAACGAAAGCAGCTGAATTATTACTGACCTGTCCTAATCTAATGTTTGAATTGTCCTTTTCACATTGCCTGGTTTTTAAGTAGATAAAACAGTAAGGAGAAAAAAAAAATTCTAATGTGGGCATTTTATTTCTATCATGAGGGCGGTATTTTCTCTCTCAACGCTGTATCATTAATTCCCGAATACAGCACTTTTACATAATCCGCAAGGAAGAAGTTCAATTTTGCCTATTTAATTCCTAAATAATTTAAGTGATTTAAATTAAGCTCGTTCACTCTTTATTTAATATAGATTGTTTATTTATTGATAGTGAAGACTAATTTATTTCTATGTAGGTTAGGCATTTCTATCACGAGGGCGTTACGCTCCGCCTAGCATTTTCTCATTCAGTCCGGAATGACGTACTTTAATGAAACCAAGAATGAATGCGTTAAATTTTACGTAATTAATTTAAACGGTTTAAATTAACACAATAAACCGCTTTCTCTTTTAATGTACGTTGTTTATTTGCTGATAGTGAGGAACAAATTATCTCAATGTGGGCTATTTCTATGATGAGGGGGCTGGACATTCCCGTCCAGCACTATCAAAAACGCAGTTTTTCGTAACCTGCAAAGAATGCATTAAATTTCTCCTAATTCAGTTAAACAGCTTAGATTAACTTAAAACAACGCTTCCTCTTTTTAATTTGCATTGTTTATTTACTGATAATGAGGGGGAAATTATTCTAATGTGGGCGTTTTATTCTTATCCTGAGGGCGGTATTTTCCCGCCCAACGCTCTATCATTAATTCCCGAGTAATGAACTTTTACGTGATCCGCAAGGAATGAGTTAAATTTTACCTAATTTATTGAAGCAGTTTGAATTAAACTAATGAACTTCCACACTTTATTTAATATAAAAAGTTTATTTATTGATTGTGAGGAACAAATTATTTCTATGTGAGCCAGGTATTTTAATACCAGGCCAGGTTATTTTTATAAAGGCGGAACTCTTCGCCTAGCACTTTTTCATTAATTCCGGAATAATGTATTTTTATGAAACCAGCAAGGAATACCTTATATTTTACTTTATTATCTTAAGCGGATTAAATTAACCTATTTAAGCACTCCCTTTATTTAATTTAGAATGTTTATTTGCTGATAGTGGCGAACAAATTATCTCAATGTGGGGGACTTATTTCTATCATGAGGGCGTTACTCTCCGTCTAACATTTTCTCATTAATTCCGGAATGACGTACTTTTTTATGAAACTAGCAATGAATGCATTAAATTTTACGTAATTAATTTAAGCAGCTTGGGTTAATGTAGTAAACCGCTTTCTCTTTTTAATTTAAGCTGGTTATTTGCTAATAGTGAGGAACAAATTATTCCAATGTGGACTTTCTATTTCTATCATGAGGGCGGGACATTTCCGTCCAGCACTCTATCTTGAATTAACAAATAACGTACTTTTAGGTGACCAGCAACGAATGCATTAAATTTCACCTAGTTCAGTTAAGCAGCTTGGATTAACCTAAAATAAAGCTTCTTCTTTTTAATCGCATTATTAACTGATAGTTAGGAGAAAATTATTCTAATGTGGGCTTTCTATTTTTATACTGAGGGCGGTATTTTCCTGCCCAAAGATCTATCCTTAATTGCCGAATACCGCACTTTTACGTGACCCGCAAGGAATGAGTTAAATTTTACATAATTAATTTAAGCATATTGAATTAAACTAATAAACTTCCACACTTTATTTAATATAAAATGTTTATCTATTAATTGTGAGGAACAAATTACTTCCATGTGGGACTTTCCGCCTAGCACTTTCTCAATTCCGGCATAACGTATTTTTATAAAAACTAGCAAGGAAAACGTTAAACTTTACTTCATTAATTTAAGCGGATTAAATTCACCTAATAAAAAGCAAGCTCATTTTATTTAATTTAGAATGTTTATTTGCTGATAGTGGAGAACAAATTATCTCAATGTGGTGTACATATTTCTATCATAAGGGCGGGACATTCCCGCCCAGCGCCAGCGGTCTATCCTTAATTCCGGAATAACGCACTTTTATGTGACTTGATGAAAAGCGTCAAATTGTACCTAATTAATCTAAGCAGCTTGGATTAATGAATGTGTTGAATAAACAGCAATGAATGCATTAAATTTTACGTAATTAATCTAAGCGGTTTAAATTAACCTAATAAACTGCTTCCTCTTTTTAATTTACGTTGTTCATTTTCTCATAGTGAGGAACAAATTATTCCAATGTGGGCTTTCTATTTCTATCATGAGGGCTGGACATTCCCGCCCCGAGTTCTTTCATTAGTTTTGGATTAAGGTACTTTCATATCACCCTCAAAAAATGGGCTAAAATTTATCTAATGAAAATTTATCGAATTTTTCTTAATAAGATATCTAGTAAACTAAATTGCGGGGGTGAGGGTGATTGGAGTGCCTAGGATGGAAGCTTTACCACTGCTGTGCAGTTGGACGTGTATGCAGAAAAGTCCCCAAGCATGAGGAGAAATTACTGTCAATGCAGATGAGTAGTGGGGTAGTGGTAAAGATCCATAGATTAAGGTAAGATAGGGTCAAAGACGGAAAGCACCACCTTGGGGCGCTCTGGAATTTACGTATAAACATTTTAATCATAATCTCCTTGTATAAACCTTTTTTTTTTTTTTTTTTTTTTTTTGGTTTCTGTAGTGAATTACTTTAATCCCGAAGTTACAAATGAAAGTTTCGAGATTCGGAGAGAGGCAGTTCTCATTTGGAAGATTTTCTCGTCACTTCTAGCTTATTGTTAAACTGTGTTGACGGGGTTTTTAACGGTTTGTTAAACGGTTTGATGAGGGTATTTCATGTTGGAATATATCGTAGCATATGAGCTTTTGCCCCGGGAATGGCAATGGCGGTTTAACGAGTGCCAGCTTTATGTAACTTCATTGTACAACAAACGACGATTGAATCAAGTGCAAGTGGGTGTTTTCGTCCAGAGCAGTGCATCCAAGGGTTTTTGTCGCAGTCATTATTTGCTAAATGTTGTACTACTATATGCAAGCATTTTACTGTACAAACAACCGGAAAAGTATTATTGTAAATTGTTTATTAAAAAAATAAGTAATATCGTCTCCGACTGCAAGGAAAGAAATAGCAAATGCATTGAAAAATCTGGCCTGTCTTACGTCTAGGTCAGTTATTAAGAATTGAGAAAATTGTGCAAGCTACTAACTCTTAGCAGTCCGCTGCGCTGCAATATGAGAGAAACCCCACTCCGTCTTGTCACAGTATGCCATGCACCACTCATTTTTTGCATCGCGTGTGATACTTTTTAGTTTTTACTCACCGTTTGAAATTTGAAAAAAAGGTGGCCGAAAATTAATCAAGTGGTCAATTGTATTTACAGTAATAAATTCGTTTATATTATGGTTTTACCAAACAAAAGTTTATTGAATTCTTTGTGTGTTCAAAAAGTATAGGTAATAAAGTGTGAAAAATGATAACTTAGCGGTGATTTAAATAAATAAATAACACGTTCCAAACGTGAAACAAACAAGCAGCATTTGAACAGTTTCTTTTTACATGTTTTTTTCATGAACTGTGCTTTATAGAAACAATTCGTATGTGATTGCGAAAAACTTCAGATCAAGTAACTGACAATAACAGAAAAAGTCTAAAGTGGGGGACAGGCGCGTAGCCAGGAAAATTTTTCGGGGGGGGGGGGGAGATATGCACCTGGAAAATTTTTCGGGGGGGGGATATGAAGTTTATGTGTGTATAAATAGACGGAATTTCATCACTAATCAAAAAATTTCCGGGGGGATATATCCCGATATCCCCCCCCCTGGCTACGCCCCTGGTGGGGGAATCTCTCCGATTCCCTACGTATTAAATATTTTAATTTGTTTCACTAATAGAAAGGTGTTTTTTGAGTTCTTGTATATCAACAGTTTTACTCATTGTTTCATGGGCGGGACACATTCTCAAAACCCATCCTCCAGCTACGCCTCCGATGTCTAATAGTATAGCCATTTAATAGGATTTGTATATCTGAATTTTAGATGTATATCTGAATCTTTCTTTGTATATCAACAGTTTTACTCATTGTTTCATGGGCGGGACACATTCTCAAAACCCATCTTCCAGCTACGCCTCCGATGTCTAATAGTATAGCCATTTAATAGGATTTGTATATCTGAATTCATATTACCTTCTAAAATTAAATGAAGAAACATTCTCAGGCCGAAAGTAGCACGAATGCTAGCTTAATAATTTATATAGTGGATATTGAGTGTATATTTTCAATAAACAAAAGGAGCATTCTTAAAAATTTCTTTCGACTTCGTTTTCGAAGAACCCAATACTTCTGATTTCGATTGTACTTATATTTTAGATCCCTGGCTATCATAAGTATTGTATGTTAGAGACATATTAATTAAATTGTACATGCAATTATTTTTAGAAGCAAACTGAATTAATAGATAAAAGCTTTGAATAAAATTCTGCCTATGCAATGAAATCCGTACTACACTTTCCCTTCTTCGATTATATTGTTTGAATATTGTAGAGTTCGTTCCATTTAGAAGGTGAGTTCGTTCTAAAGGAATTTGAGGGTAATGTACACGGAGATATACTAAAGGTGTGGACACTCTCCATAGCTGTAATGTTAAACTTTTGGTACCCCAAATAAGTTTCAATTATGTAAACATTGGAAATCTAGTGACGTGCAGCGATCCTAGCGGCAAAAGAATAAAGCATTTCACGTGCTGATTGATAACTAATTTTACTTGTTTTTAATTTTCCGACCTAGCATGTGAACGAGATTATTAGCGCGAGCACTAAATTTAAAATATTTCTTTCGCTTTTGCTTACATGGTTGCCTCAGTAAAAAATGAATAAAAAAAGAAAAAATGTTCTATCTTAAGATTATTAAAATATTGAGTTTTTTTATTTGTGAACGAGTGTGGATTAGAGATGAGTTTCGGGCTCCCTTTTTTTGAAGCCCGAGCCCCGAAAGACTTTTAATCCGCGCCCACCCGAGCCCAGAGCAATATTAATTAAAGTCGGAGCCCGATAGGCCGCCGAGCCGGAAATTTCTGAGCCAAAAAAAAAAAAAAAAAAAAATATTATAACTAACTTTCATTCATAGGATGGACAATAAATATTTGGAGCCTCTCACACCTTTCTAGTCCCCCGTGCCGCTATTTTTGAAAATAAGTACGTCTGTATTATACCATGAATCACTTTTTAAAATCTGTTTTCAAGGTATGTATGTTCAACAAAGGAAGAATATTTTCTTTCACAAGCCCCGAAGCCCGAACGCCGCAATCGTGAAATTACAGAGCCCGCAGCCGAGTCGGGCCCGGGCTTCGGGCTCGTGGCTCGGGCTTTCGGGCTCGGGCTGAGCCCGTCTCATCTCCTAGTGTGTATATCGTTGGCTCACAGAAAAAGAAGTTTTCGTCTGCCGCGGTATATATTTACATTAGAAAATGGTGCGAGTTTCTTAATGTAACATGAATTTAACATGAGTTTTTTCAGCGGCAATTTAAAGCTGTGTTAAAATTTGTCACAGCATGAAATAAATGTAAATACTTGCTTGTTTGAGTGTGATCGTCATTATAAATAAACACTTTTTAAATATTGCATTCACACATACAACATTATTCTAAATTTACTACTATTTCTTAAAATACAGCTTTTGGCCAAAATAATAACACGGCATTACATACATAATATTACTTCGCTTCGAAATTATTGCCTATATTAATTACGAAATAGTATTCTAAGACAATTAGGTAATTAAAACACACCTGAAGCCAGAAATTATTATATATCACGTTCATAAGTCTATGTATTTCATATTTTTTTGAAGTTCCGCTAATTCAACGATCTCCATTTACTTCGCCTCGATGGAAATATAAACAACCTGGATGCGCAGAAGCAGGAGATGCGCAGTTACCCAGTGTGCGTAGCGCCATCTGTTTGCAACAACAGCTTTATCCAACTTTCTAAGAGAAGTGTCCCCTCCTATACATTTACGTTCGTGGTAATGTACTATCATGCATCGTGTAATCTTACCGTTTTTTTCCTATTTTTTTTTCTCTCTCTCTCAGTTGCCTAGCTAAGGTTTTCAGCTACCTGGGACAACTGAAATTTTTGCGTCCCCTCCTATTTAACAAAATGTAATGGTGAATTTTTTATATAAAATTTTTCGACTCTTGGGTCGATTACTTCATTGATAGAATATCTTAAATTTTACCGTTTGTGCAAATTAAAGACAAATAAATCAAGCCCACCAGGGCCCCAACACGGTACAGCTTTAGTATTAGTCCTTTTTGGCGCGATTTTATTTGGCGACTTTTCTTGGCGCTATAAAGGAAGCCTTTATGGTAATCCTGCCGCTTGACGATAGGAAGTTAAGACTTGGTAATCCTTAAACCGGCTATCTATTTCCGAAAATGACTACTGGCTGAAGACATGATTTTATTTTATTTTGATGGCTTTATTTTAAATTAAATTGTAGTTTTTAATTATTTTTTAAATTTAAAATTGATGTTTAGTTTCATACTAACTGTTTATGTACAGTTTAGTATGAATTAACATTCTTTTGATAGTACTTTTTAGGTTAATATTTTCGTTTCCCTTAGTTAAGGGTAGAAGCAGCAAATAATTACGTCATTAATATTTTATACTGTGAAATTGGATATTTTTATTTTATATTTCAATAATGCAATAATTTAGCGATTTTAATCAAGGTATGAGATAAGCATTGTTTGTTTATATTTGTTATGATTTCCCCTGTTTATTTGTTAAGGGTAGAAGCAACAAATAATTGCGTTATTAGTATTTTATACCGTGAAATAATATTTGATATTTTGATTTTCTTATTTCAATATTGCAATAATTTAACAATTTTAATGAAGGTATGAGATAAGCATTGTTTGTTTATATTTATGATTTAAACTAGTTCTTTACTTTTGCTTACGTATGCTTTTGTCAGAAGGCTAAATTATATTTTTATTTTTTAATGTCTTTTTTATTTATGTTTTTTTGTGTTGTCTTCAGAATATTATTTGTTTGCATTATTAGATTTATGCTACTAAAAAGAGAAAGGGGGGGAGGTTGAGGGGAGCACAGCCACCCTCACATAAAAAGTAATCAAATTTTATTAAACCGAATCTATATGTACATGTAAGCTGGTAATCTGTTTATAATTTATTTTTTCATAAAAATATTTAAAAGCCGTTAAAATAAATCATAACAAAGTTAACGGCGAGGATCAATTATCTCGGAAACCAGCGCCATTTGATCCGCCATATTTTTTATAATTGGCATCGGCAAGGCAAAGTTGGGTTGGCGATAAAAATTTGTCGCCAAAACAAAAGCGCGCCAAAAAGGACTAATACTAAAGCTGTTCCCCGAATACAATCGTGTTCTCTACTCCCCGACCCCTCGACATGGAGCCCACGTGCAGCTAATTGACCGTAACCGCACAACAAAATCACACTAAAGACTAGTTTTCATAAAAATTGTAATCTTCAGTCTAGTCTTTAAAAAATCTCATTTGAGCGCCAATTTATTCATATGTGTGTGTGAGCATGTGTGTACGTATACACCTATTTTTATTATGCCCTTTTACAAAAAATTTCCCACGCCGCGGCGCACTGCGGCCTTCGGGTTTCGGAGGTCGTTACGCCGCCGAAGCGAATATCGGAGCGGCGCAGACTTATACCAACAACCGAAGTGTTTAGTAAACAAGGGCGGCTTTTGCGATAAGTATGCAGTCGTACTGCTTTCACTTTATTTAGTTTCAAATGTGTGCTGCGGATACTATGGTTCATGTGGGCGTTTACTTTTACTATGAGGGCGGAGCTTTACCCTCCCAGCTCTGATTAGTTTTCGAAAAATACCTTTTTTCTTGACCTGCAAGCGAAGTGTTAATCAGCATTGAAGAGGGATAGTTTGGACAGGTTATTTTCGGTATTGTATGGCCAAAAAATCGCTAGTTAGGGCAATTATTTCTCATCGTTAAACAACGGCAAGAAAATTAGGTCTTATAATAATCAATTGATGCATTAAACTTTAAAGTTGCCTGCATTTCCGTTTATGCAGAGAAATTTTAAGCTTTATTCGAGTTGTTTCAGTAAAAAAAGTGAGACACCTCTTTACTTTGGAGGAATTTATCAGGAGCATGTGTTTTTTTGGTTTGGAGGATGAAGAAATTTTTATTCATAATGCCTTTCATCTTTTCATTACAGCATTTTGAAAGTGGGACGCACTTTTTTGCCGTTGATTTGTTGTCACCGTAGGGATAAACAGAGTACCAACGGTACTTTCATGCAATATAACCAAGAGATTAAGCTAACGGCGTTTTTGAAACCAGCGACACGCCCCCTTAACCTCCCATAAACGAAAGAGAAAGAAAAAAGAGTGAGAGAGAGAAAAAAAAAAAAAAAAAACGACATATAAGGAATGTATGTAATTTTCATGTTCAAAAGTGCTACATTGTTAAATTTCGCCTCAGTTTTATAGGTAGCACTTAAAATAAATGTAAACATTTTATAGCTAATTTTGATGTCGATTATATGATATTTTCACTTTTTATATTAAGACTAGCTGAAGTACCCGTCCTCGACGGGTTAGTGAATGCAAATTTCCAAAAAGCAAGAACTTTCGTCAGCATTGTAGGAGTACACAGAATGGACGTAGAATGTTGCCAAAGTAAAGAAAGCGAAGTTATAATTTTTATGTATTGCTAAAATATTACAGGTTAGAGAGTAACTAAGTAATATCATTTCATTGGCTTTAGTCGTAATTATGTGATGCGCGAACGAATATTTACGCATATTGAAATAATTTTCGCAAAATCTCAAAATTTAATCAACATTTTTGAAAAATTCGAAGCCCAGAATTTAAGTTGAGTGACAACCTGTCATGTCACCCAAATTCTTTTCATTCCCTGCAGTCTTTATTTCGTGATGCTGGAAAAAATTTTCAGCATTCTAAAACGATTTTCGAAAAATCTCAAAATGTAATCAAAATATTTTAAAAATTCTCAACGCCTATAAATTAAGATTAGCAACTACCTATCATATCAATAAATTTCGTATCATTCGTATTAGTCGTTATTACGTGATGTTTGAAGAAATATAAACTATTTTGAGAGAATTTTCACAAAATCTCAAAATCTAACAAAAATGTTTAAAATTTGGACTCCTATAGTTTATGTTGAGCAACCATCTATCGTGTGACCAAATTTCATATAATTCGCTTTAGTCGTTATTACGTAATGCGGGAACAAAGATTCACTCAGTTTTAAACGATTTTCATAAAATCGCGAAATCTGATCGATTTTTTTTTAATTAGATGCTTCTAGTTTAAGGTGAATGACCACCTATCATTTCACCAAATATCATTTTTTCACCTTTGCAGTTATTACGTGATGTGCGAACACAAATTTACGCAGTTTGAAATGATTTTCGCAAAATTTCAAAATCTAATCAAGATTTTTTTAAAATTCGATACCTAGGTTTTAAGTTGAGTGACCACCTATCATGACACCCAATTTCATATTATTCGCTTCAGTGCTTTTTACGTGATGCTTGAACAAAAATTTATGCAGTTTGAAACAATTTTCGCAAAATCTCAAAATCTAATCAAGATCTTTTTAAAATTCGACGCCTATGTTTTAAGTTGAGTGACCACCTATCATGTCACCCAATTTCATATCATTCGCTGCAGTCGTTTTTACGTGATGCTTGAACACAAATTTACGCAGTTTGAAACGATTTTCGCAAAATCTGAAAATCTAATCAAGATTTTATTAAAATTCGACGCCTATGTTTTGAGTGACCCCCTATCATGACACCGAATTTCGTATCATTCGCTTCAGTCGTTTTTACGTGATGCTTAAACAAAAAAAGCGTCACGGACAGAATGACAGAAGGACAGAATGATAGAATGACAGACAGACAAACTTTTTTTTGAGGGTCACATCGGATTCCCAGGTGCTTGAAACGGATAGAAATCGCAAAATTTTTGAATTCCAAGAAATGTACAGACAAAAGTCTAATTTTATTTATATAGATAATCAGTTATATGTATATATTTTCCTATATGTCTACATGCCTTTTCCAAAGTTTTAGGGGCTACAGGGCTTGGCACCATGCAAGTACAATCTGTATATATAGATATGTATATGCATATAGTTAAATGTAAAACAAAACCCAAATAATCCCAGCTCTTGAAAAAAAAAAAAAAACACTTAAACAAAAGAACCAATTGAAAAACACTATAACCAGCTAAATCACCAGAGGGAAACTGGTGTGCTTGTTAGTTACAGGTTTCTAGTCTGGTGTCAGGAGATTTTAAGCTATTGTAATGCCAGAAATTTTGAAACCCAAGTATCTTGGTATGTTGCCTGTTTAATATAATTTTGACGTTTAATCAACGGACACCAGTTCTCCCTGACCTGCAAAAAGCTTTAAACAATGTGAAAGTAGAACAGAAAATGATAAACATACTTCAAACCCGGCTGCTGTCAACTCTCAGCAGAAAGTTAAAAAAAAAAAAAAAAAAAAAGCTACTCTCCGCTCCAATCAGCATCCAACTGCCCCATAATTGCCACATCCATCTGTACGCGTCCAAAAACTGTGATACAGCACTAGGCGTTAGCTAACAGATTTCATTTACAAACTGCTGCGGACGCAAAAATAAATAGGCAAGCGATACTTGTAACACTTGGACTATTTCTAGGGGTTTATGGTATTTTTATATTACCTAATATAATAATTAACAATATTTCACTTATTATTTTTTAATTAATTCTTTCTGCAAATATATATATATACATATACAATGGGGCGGAGCGTAAAAAAAAAAAAAAAAAAAAAAAAAAAAAAAAAAAAAAAAAAATTATTTTGTTTTTGCCCTAGTGATGAAAAGTTGTGTATTGGTGGGTAGGTCACATGTGCAAAATTTTAAGGAAAACAAAAAATATCTTCCGGTTCCAAAATGATCATGCTTTTTAACAGATTTTTATTATAAACTAGCTGCTTGCCCGTTCTCCGAACGGTGGGAAACGCATATTTTCCTTACACATATATAATTCGAATTAAACCCAGTAATGAGGAATCTCAAAACGTGAAAAAATACTTGAATCGTGACTAAAAGTTGACGTCATGAGTGCAAATTTTAGACGATTGAACATGACACAAAAACTACGTCATGTGACTGGCGATCAGAAAAGGAGAAGCGCTAGACCTTATAGTATGCAGACAAAACTTTTCTCTTTCGAAAAATGCCTGATTTCTACATCAAATAATTCTTTTGTGAGGTTTAGTATATTACCCCATTGAGGTTTAGTATATATAGTACTATACCACATAAATAACATTACATGATGTTGACAACAATTTTATCTCGCATTTTTCAAAGCGTGGACAATGCATTAGCGCAGTTATGTTACACACGACTTTATTAAATTTTACCTAAATTAAAAAAACCTACATGAAACAATCGGATGCATCATTTACGTTAAAAGCCAAAAATGTACCCTGCTCCGGTGAAAATAATGTCGCTTTTGTAAATGAAAACGTTCGTGATGTAACTTCTGAGAAAAGTTATTACCCTTATTGAATCTAATGCAGTATCACACTTGTTACATAAAAGTGACGTTTATCTCATGTCAATCGCGTAAATAAATATAATTTCCATTTTCATTTTTTACAGATTACAAGTTGACCCCTTTATAACCATGGTCTACAACACGAATTCTTAGAACCACGACGAAACCATTACGATCGTTTTCGTGTAACACGTTAAAAGAGACTCGTACAGCACGGTAAAATGAGACATATGTTCTGATATTATGCGCACGCCTTAGCTCCTGTAATTAACACTTCCTTTTGAATGGCAAACACCAAACATCATTGCATTTTTACGGAGCGCAAATAAGTTTTGCCGCGATTATACGCGCAGTTCGCACTCCAGGTGGAGTATAGCGCGACTAGGACCCGTACAACACGGATTCCTATAACACGGTAACCGTATCTACCGTGTTAGGAAATCTACTGTAGTTGCATAGTGTCAAATTCAATAGTTAAGAAAAATTCTAGGTTCGT
Source organism: Cheiracanthium punctorium (assembly GCA_038373885.1). Taxonomy (NCBI): domain Eukaryota; kingdom Metazoa; phylum Arthropoda; class Arachnida; order Araneae; family Cheiracanthiidae; genus Cheiracanthium; species Cheiracanthium punctorium. The sequence continues at coordinate 109,075 of JAWZYV010014543.1, read as the reverse complement.
ATTTAGTAATATTTCCCTAGTTTTCACATCGTATTAGTAATATATCCTACCACCGACTTCGTGCGAAATTAAAACCAAATATCCCGAACTGTATCAAAAAGTAAAATTTACTAAAAGAAAATTTTTTTAATTTTGTATAACCCTCAGAACAACTTCGGAGTTTGCCATCTATGACGGTTTTTCATGACGTGACAACTGATGCTTGCGTAACAGTTGGCGATAAGCCAAGGAGGGGACTAGGGGGTCACAACCCCCTAAGCGGAGTTTTTTGCCATACAAAATGTATATTCTTCACTCCTTATCGCACACACGTGTACATATATTGTGAGTTGCAGTAGTCGTAACATTCCCATGAAAAATTTCTGGCTACTCCTGCTTAATCAATATACTTCAGGATCGCAATTTCCGCGGTAAAAAAAATGGTCTAAAAAATGTGACACCAGAAAACTCTGATTAACGCAATGGGGTTACACAAATAGGCGCCGGACATACGCTGTTGCTTCCGTAGGAGCAAATACATTAGAGGTTATGTGCTGCTCCGGATAATTTGCCAGCAAAACAGCAAAAATGACGTAAAAAATGACATCCACACGCGAAGGAAATAAAATTAAAGATATGTAGAATTGCATGAAAACTTCGATTATTTTTAAAGGTGCAAGTCTGTTACAGTTATATTTTTTCACGTTTGATGCGTTTTCACTTTTTCGAGTCTTAAAAGCTGTAGAAATGAGTGGTTTCACTTAATATGTTAAATATAACACTTAAGTGGCAACAATGGATTCCGTTGCTACGGAAATTATAGCAATGTTAAAAATAGAACATGAAATGAGTTATTCATGTTTACTTTGCTAGAACTGCCATATTGGCGAAATTAACGCCGCCAGTCGATGGCCAATAGCTCAAACCACAAATTAAACTTGACACTAAGGCAATACGCAATACTTGTTTGGCGGAATTAAAAAAAAATATCTATGCATACGCTAGTGACATCGGCTCATCTCAATTGTGGAATGGAATTAATAATACGTACAGAGCTGCACTACATTTGAATATTTTTTCGCCAACTTTGCTAAGAAATGTACTAAAGTAGGAATCAACATACATTTCAATTCGTAAAACAAAAAATATATTAGACAGTATTAATTACGCCTTTCTAACAGCTTTTAGTAAAAGAAACTTCCGTAGCGCTGCTTTAACAAATAAGAATCAATTATTTATTACACAGTACTTGCGATCGCCAAATGCCAACATACACCATTTTGCGAGATTTTTTTGTTTTCAGGAATCATTCGAAGCATTGATTTAACAGCAATCAAAATGGGAAATAGTTATCTATCATTTATATGGTTCGATCGCCAAAATTTAATGCAGGCATATTATTGATAAGCAGCAGTTATTTAAATTATTAACTATAGCGGGTTTTAATCACCGTTAACTACCATGTACAAAATGCGAGAATTTCAATTTTCTGAAATTTGGCGGAATTCCTCTAACTTAAATCAGTTTACTTAATTTGGTGAAAATTCTATAGATCGTTTAAAATCGCCTTAATAACTGCATTATTTCTGTATGAAAAATCGAAGTATAGCGCCGTAAAACTTATACTTGTTATTAAAAATACTATTTCGTTACGCTCTCAGTAATTTGCGCCAAGCCCAAAACTGTACAAATCGGTAGAACCTACTACTTTCTCAAAATCGCCAAATGAGCCATTTTTTTTTCGGCCAAACTAAAAAATATACATATTAGTCTCGGAAATCTCTCATCCCTTATTCTTTTACACATAAAAAACATTGAATTCCAGCTCTGATTTAACATGAACGCAATATTTTAATTAAAAAATAACTTTGTAAATAATCTAAACAGAAAAAAAATCATTATCTTTTATTTTTACTGCAGGAGTCTAAATAATTTAATAAAATAGCCAAACATGGCAACCTCGATGCTTATTTCTCACTTTTTTGACTACAGGGGTTACAATCACGGAATTGCGGAGAGCAAAAATTAGCGTTTTTGATGGGGTTTTTTATCAATATCTCCTAAACTAATTCGAATTTCGAAATTTAAATTAGCGGAGGTTCTTTCTCGAAATTTTCTGAATTCATGGATACCTCGTTCGAAACTCAACTCCCAGCCGTTTAGGAGGAGATGATGCTACACACAGACAGACATACGCGCACAGATTTTAATAGTATAGAAGATGCTTTTTTCTATGGTTTTGTACGCAGCTCTTCATTTTGTTTATAAATAAAACTCGGAATGAAAAACAAAAGAAATTTACCACAGACAGATTGTGTAATGCCTGCGCACTGCCCACCCAACCAAGTATCTTGTCTTGCAGTTATTTCGGTTTTACGCGATACTCGCATTTGGTTTCAAATGAGGGCATAACTTTTCTGGACTGTAATCGCGTTCTAATTAACCCGTCTTGCATATCTTCTCCATCTACAGGCACTCCACTCAAAATCGCAACTTTCAAATCATCTTCTATGTTGTTATTGGGGGTTCCGTCAACAAACATTTCTGCCAATCAATAAGATCTATGTATGAAACTGCGTTGAAGTTAAGTGACGGAATGATGTAGGGTCGGATTCCTTCCTTTTTTTTTTCTCTTCTCGCCCGTAAAATCCTTCGTAGGCCAAGTTCTCGAATGGGTTTTCTATTATCTGTGATCATTGACAGTATTATCGCTTATGGATGGCCGAAATAACCATTTCTTTGGATAATAGGATCGATCACGCTCTTTAATTCATTTTTAAGGTAGCGTGAGGTACGTATTGCTTTCCACAAATTTCTGGGACCATCGGTGCAAAATGGGTTTAGTTTGATCGTAAACCATATAGGGGCGTAAACTTTCATAACGAATTCTGCCAGAGTTTGAAGTTGATTTGAAGGCTTTGAACAGCTAATGTACAAACGCATAATTTGATTTGCAGTTGTTAGCCAGCGTGCATGAGATAATTTCCCAGGATGCTTTTGTGACAAACTTGATGAGCAGCTTCCATTTAAGACAGCTTGGCAGATATCCCATAGATATTGCTGGTCTGTGCTAAGATCCTTTAAATCTATTTTCGGAAATTCACTCGAAATGGCTACAAATCTTATAACTGGGCTGTTTTCACAACTTGCCAGAGCTTTCCCAATTGGACCAGAAAATGCATTAGGACCACTCGTTCCACCATCCAAATACTGCATTAAATGACGGAATGGCAACTCATTGCCATGTAACTGGCAGATAAACCAGTGTACGGGTTTCCCAATAGCTTCTTCAAAACGGAAAATTATGCCTTTTTTGTAATCAGTATTAACAGCTGTTCCGTCGCACCCTATTGCTACTAACTGATGAACTGCAAGATCATTTGAAAAATGTTTAAAGCCGAAGAGGACGTTGATGCTGTGTGTCCAAGGAATTTGCTTCCTGGTTCCTTAATAAGTGTAATGTGCTCTTCCAGCACTGTTTTCTGATACATTTTTCCTCTTATGTTTTCTTGAATTAGAGTTTGGTCCTTCCGTCCGTCAAAATAAAGTCCCTTTAGTGTTTCCATATCTCTTTCATTTTCCTGTTGATATTCTGTCCGAATTCGTTTCCTCTCTCTCCTTATTTTATGCCGATCAACTACATTTGACGTGTCATTTTCAGAAATCATTCCCAAATCTTCTAAAACAGCGCTTGTAATAATAGCTCCAGCCCGAACTGAAACTCCAGTTCTATCACAAGCTATAGCTACTGCTGCGTATCGGTTTGATCGTGGCGTCTTTTTCCTTTCAGATTCTATCAGACTGGCTGTATATGAGGAAGGCTTGAAACAATCCATGTCATTAACAGAATTGCGATAATCTTCATCAGAATCTTGATCAGGATTACCGATCCTAGACTGAGTAGAAGATGAAGAAACGTTTCTTTTAAGAATCATTCGTTCTGTCTCTTTCTGCTTTCTATCGGCTCGCTTTCTCATTTTTTCAGTTTCTTTTAAATCAACTGCAACTATGAACATTTGCCCAAGTGTTCTTTGATCTATAAGAAAAGATCTTTCAATTTCAGGAACTTTTTTAGAATTTGGGCAAGAACACTTATCAAATGAAACACATTTACAGGAAGAAATGTCGAACAGTTCCTTAGAGTCTTTCTGGAAGGTTATAAGCTTCGTTTCTGAAGTTGAGGTTGTCAGTTTTTTCACACCAAAATATTTCTTTATGTTCTTGTATTTTTCATTGTATGATCGAATCATCTGTATTATACGTTGGCGTGAAATAAATGGCAGAGATGCTGTGCGCCAAATTTCTTCAATTCTCTCTGCAACTTTATCTACGATTTCTGAAGTACTTGGATCGGCTTTATTCAACTTTTCTTTAAAGTCCATTCGCACCAACAAATAATATTTCATTACATCCCTATATGTTGGCAAAACATGAGAACTTAACTCTGTTGGTGCGCCAAACACTGGACAAAATACACTGCTTCTATTCTGCATTATTGTTTTCTTTCAAATAATTGCTAAATCATAACTAGTTTTAACTAATTTAGAATGCACGATTGATTATAAAATAATCACTAGCTCGAGAACAAAAGCAAAGCGAAACACTCTAGAATAAAAATACGAAAGGGAAATCCCCTTCTAAATGAAGGAGGCCTTGATTGTGATTGGACAGTGGAAACAGCTGAACATTTCTTCATTAGCTGAACATTACACTAACTACAATATCTCTGTGGTAAATTTCTTTTGTTTTGTATTCTGAGTTTTATTTGTAATTCTGAGTTTTATTTATAAACAAAATGACGAGCTGCGTACAAAACAATAGAAAAAAGCACTTATAATAAAAATCTGTTAAAAAACAACATGGTCATTTTGAAACCAGAAGATATTTTTTGTTTTCCTTAAAATTTTGCACATGTGACCTACCCACCAGTACACAACTTTTCATCACTAGGGCAAAAACAAAATAGATTTTTTTTTTTTTTTACGCTCCGCCCTAATATACAATCTGAAAATCGATGTCTATGAGTGCCACGAAAAACTCATTCTCCCAAAATGGCTTCATTTCCCTAGCGGCACGTTGGCGCCTCCATTAGTTTAATCTCCTTGAACGTGACAGATTTATCCCCTGAAATATGCACATGATCGTAAAGCTTGCCGAACTACGGCAGCGGTTAAGGCGCTAGACTTCTAACCGGAAGGTTGCAGGTTCAATTCCGACTTAAAGACTACCATTTGTACATGCTCGTTAAATTCGTGGTTCCGAAAGTCTTTTCGGAGCTCTCCTATTTTGATGAGGATCCAGATTCTAGCAGGGAAACTACGAGAAGGACGCAAGTAGTTCTAAACGACACATTCTGTGACGTGAGCTCCCCTCTCCAGGCAAAAAGTCTTGCAGCGGGAATAGTCTGACGGACTAAACCTCCTCATCTGTAATTATAAGGTAAGTTATGTGTAGTATTGAAAGGTAACAATGAAAGAAAAAGGAACTGTAAAATGGCATACTAGATCTATTTAACATAAAAGTAAATAAAAGCATCCGAGATAAGTTGTGAGAATAAGCAAGAGAAAAGATTTGGAAGTCATACCAATAAAATGGCAAATAATGAACGACGACAAATTTAAGAGAAACGAGTTAACCCAGAGAAAAAAAAGTTATTGTTGTAATTTTATTATTCATTGAAAAGTAGCAATGACTGAAAAAATATGGATCCAAGTCTTTAAACTTTTTAATATTTTGAAAAAAATGTTGTGTTTCCAAAAAAGAAAATCTGTTGTTGCTGGTGTGGGCTTACGGCGAATTATGTGCCGTGCGATCTAGGCCAAGGGATGCCTTCCGTGGGAGTCTTTCTAAGGTCCTAACTGATATATACGCCAAGTTTCGGAGGAAACCACGGAAAACTCAGAACGGTTAGGTCAGCGGACGCAACCTGGTTTGGACCAGGCACTTTCCATCTCCCGGTTCAGAGCAGTATGTGCTCGGCCACTGGTGGGGAGGAAAAATCATGTGATTTCGGCACACAAATACAAATAAACTAAATCAAGCCCCTTTCAGAATTTTTAGACTGTCACTTTGCAAGCATCACTATACACAGTATAATACATGATAAACCTGTAACAGATACGAAATAGCTATTAAAAATTGATCATTTAGTAGGATATGTCTCTCCGAAAATTTTTGCTGTGCAACTCCATACCAAAGAATTTTTTCAGAAAGTTCCATAAAGGACACTGTTGTTTCATTTATTAAGGTGTGTAAAGCAGCTCATGAAGAACCATCCTGAATCGAGGCTCTGTCGCAATTACTTTATTTCCCTTTTTGTTTAAAGTCCGCGAGCAAGATTTCGTTTTCTCGAACAGCACCCTTAAATTAGTTGTGGGAAGATTAAAATATCTGAACACCTTTATGAGGTTTCTATTACTCATCCGTGGTTGCTTATTAGCTTTTTACAGGCCAATGTCCCCCAACTGGGAACGTCAAATTAAAATTTTTTTTAAAATTGAATTTTATCAATATTGACTTGAAAAAAATCGTCAGATATAGTTGAAAGATGACTTGATTTTTTGAAACAGAAGGTACATTTGTATCATGAGTGGGAAAGTGAATAACAAAATCCTATAGATAGTCATTCTTATACATTTTTATAGAGCTATCTTGATACACCCCCCTTCCCCTTCAAACTTAATTCATATCTTTACTTAAATTCAAAAATAAAATCTTTAATTTATTCTTAATATTTCACTTATTGTTTAAACTGCCCATTAGTACATTCAGTTTTTGAAACCAATGTATATTATTGTCAGAAATGACCCATTCTCCCATGTGGGAACACAGTGAAAATAATGTACACTATTTTTTACCCCATTTAAATGACTTAATTTTCTCTAGTTAAAAGGGGACCAGGTACGCAAAATTCGGTCAAAAAATCGATTATCATTTTTTCATTGAATTAAATACTTTCAAATTTTACCTTTCTAATGATATGTTACACTTGTTTATCTGAAAAACAGAAGTATTAGAAATTTTTATATTTCCCCAAGGCACTTCATAGTTTATGCACCATCTAAAAATCTTTAAAGCGGATTTTCTCAAAACTATGGATTTTACAGATTCGTGTTCCTTTTTCTCAATATCTATTAAACTCATGAACTCAAATTTTTTCATGACAGATATATCATATTATATTACATGCTTTAATATGCCGGTTTGTTAATATATTGAGAATTATTCATTTTAGAGAGCAATATTCTATCAAAAATGCAAATTTAAAAGTGACTTTCAATAAAAAAATTAATAATAGTTTTAAATTTTTATTTAGAAAAACACTGGCGAGTTAAAGTAAATAAAATATGTTATTCTAACTACTGTTAAAATTTTCTACTATTATCTTTCACCATTTCTGAGAAAAAGGTACATAAAGTTGATGAATTTAACATGGCGAAGATAGGGCTTACCCGGTCCCCTTAACGCATATTAGAAGACAAAATATGAAAAAAAAAAAAAAAAAAAACTAAAATATGTCTGGTGTAATAGTTAGCGCATTGTGACGCGGATGGGCAAGGTTGACTCAGCTTTTTATCCCTGTTGTCAGTCGATAAAATGAGGTACAAGCTTGCTTGGGGACTAAACAAGGAGGAAGGGGGGGGGGGGTTCGCCTTCGGCTGACCAACTGGCTAGGTCATAAGCTTCCACAATTCTGAGCCTTTGGTAGCGAAGGTGCGGATGGGCAGCGCAAGTGCAGGCCCAAGGACTAAAAGAAAAGGCCGATAATTATCAAGAGAGCTGAAAGCCTTATTCAATTCTCGCCAAAAGATGGCGCCTCCGTACAATAGACTGGGAGAATTGTGATGGTAGACTCGACTCGATTAGGCAGCTAGCTCCAAGAAATGGAAGTTTGAGTGGGTAGTTCTTATTGGTAGATGGCGCCGAACACAGTTTGTTTAATCGAATTAACTGATTATTTGTGAAAGCAAGAGTTAGCCAGTCTACAGCCGAAACAATTGAAGCGCGTTACCAGCTTTTTGGGGACATCCTGTTTATGCATATTTTACAATGCCACTTAATTACTTTTGCTTATAATTTCATGAGTACTATAATGTTAATGCAATGAAATTGCATAAATATAAATTTATCTTATACGCCAAAATACGTGCAATGAAACTGCAGTATTTTGCATATGATTAAAAATATCATACTAGTTATCCTACTACGTAGTTACGCTGATCCCTGACTCACTGACTCTGGAACAATTCCGGTTTAACCACTCCAATATAAAGCTTTTACCATCATTACTACAAAAAGATCAAAAAGTTACGCACAAGAAACGCAATAAAATCTACACTGTCTGTACGATCCGTTTGAAATTGTTGATAATTATGCATGAAAATAACGGTAATAATCTGCACTACATTAAAAGTCTGAAAGTCCACCCGCTCCCTAATTTTTAAGCGATGTTTCGTTATTTTCAGCTCTATTTTATTTTCGAGAGTAAAAAAAAAAAGTGAATCATTTGCGTGACAAAATTCGAAGCCTCAAGTGATTATGACGTCTTACTGAAGTTACGGTTATCAGGTTTTAAAGGGGAAATTGTGCGATTGCGATTCCTTTAAAACAGTTTTTCAGATTATACAGTTTAACCTTTTTTTCATATATAAAATGATTTCCTCTGTATGAAACATTCATATTAGAGAGCTAAACGAAACGAAATCTTTTTGAATGGTAAAAGTTTTCTCCCGTTTTTAGAAGAAAATGCAAATCCGATTTCGGTATATATTAAAAATTGAATATGAAAGTATTAATTCTAAGTGGACAAATATTAAATATATTAAATGTAGACACATTTTTGTCGAATGTTTTTTTTTCTAGCGTCAGTTTTTTTTGATTGCCTTGACAATGGGCCTGATCTTCTAGTACATAATATGAAACATTTTAAGATGCCACTCAGTTTATTTTGCACGCGTAAGATTACCCACATCGTATACAGTAATTGATGACATGGAAGCACATCATAATTCTAGACCCGGTATAAAACAAATGATAAACATCAAAGTTTCCAACATACCGCACTATAACTTGCCTGATAAATTATTCCGCACCCATCATGTTAATTATGGCTCAGCCAAAAACAATACGCCCCCTCTAGCACAATACAGGATGGTAATTTCAATCGCGCTTCATTGTGGCAGCTGTGGCAACATTTTCTCCACTTCTATCTCTAGGTCCCCACAATACACAAACGCGTCATTATTTTGAAAGTCAAATTTAGGCGCGAGGCATCCCCCGCCAATGTTTCTGATTACGGGTGAATGTTAAATATTTACAACTGCACAAATCAACATTAAATGTTATACACGGACCGTGAAGATACGGTGCGGCCCGTTCTGCTACGCCCGATTTTAATTTGCCCTTTGCGTTGAATAATGGTTTCTTGGGCTGTGTGCGTTCTAAAGTCAGCAGCTGAGAATTGCCGCTTTTTAAACGGCGAGACTAATTGGAACTTGGAATTTAGTGTTAGATAATTTAACATGGAAACTGCGGCTTATCTTCGCTTAATGAAGTTACGCTCGGTTGAATTCAATTGCCGTGCATTTCGGCGTATAACATGCACTTTCAACTTCAAAAAATTATTTCATTTTTTTTCGCGTGCGTGTTATACACCGAATAAAAAATGGTTAATATAAAATTTTACAGATAAACATTAAGTATAGGCATTACATTTCAAAAGATAATTATCATGAACCATTTAAGTGAATTTATGAATAGTATATTTAAAATTATAAAAAAAGAAAGAAACTATACATATTTTCTAACAAACTTTATAGTCTCTGTCAGATATCACATGAAAAGTTCATCCCCTTTTGTATTTTCGCGAATGTCCTCATAAGCTTCAGTGACAGTTTCTTCTCATAAAAAAAAGTTATCTTTTTTTCCGTATAGTGAATTTGATATTCCTCATTTTTTGCATTAATTAACAATTATTTCTAATTGTATTTCATTTCATGCTGTAATATAATCCATTGAGTTTGTTAGGGAAAATAGGATGCGTGTAATACAGTAGTCATTGCTGAAAATAGTACCACCAGGCAGTTATCTATCTAACGGTCTGGAGTTTTGATCGGTCTTTTCCGTATGTAACTGTAACGTGAATACGCGTTAGAGCCCTTTAAAATGTCCTATGACCAAAACATCTCCCCACCGCTCTCGCAGATGGACATTGTGTGGGCTTGACCAACTCCAAACAAAGAACTTAAAAATTTATACTATAAGTTTATATTAATTTAAATTCGTTTGTTTTGCCTGTAGAAGACAGCTGATGACACAGAATGTGTCTATCAGTACGCCTACATACATGTAATACGATTAGAGCTGCATACGTCTTTCCTGCAGTTTTCCACCACAATTCGAATCCTCATCAGAAGGACTGGACTTCTGAATCTTGGTGCACCTCAGAAATTGCCAATAAACAACTAGATTTGTTTCGGGAAAACATATTTAACGTGCAAGTACAACACATGTACACGGCGGTGCATCAGTTTTGAACCCGCAACCCCGCGTTGTTGAACTTGCCAGAGTAACAAACGTTCATACTATCAAGAGTGCACAGTATTTACTTGGCAAAAATAGGTTGATTGTTTACGGGGAGAAGAGGTAAATCATGTCAAGCTCATTGATCATAAAACACTTTCCAAAATAATATTCCTCAGAAATATTCTTGGAAATATTTTAAATAGATCTCGTTGCACATTTCCTGAAATTACATCGAGTTTCAAAAACATCCGATCGAAAAAAAAAAAATAATAATTCTGAAAAACTTTTATATTTTAAGTGGTTAAGGCGTTTAAGTTGTAACCGGAAGGTTGCCGGTTCGATACCGGCATTCTCCTAAAGACCAACGTGTACATGCGGTGAACGTGCACGCTAAATCCGTGGTTCCGAAAGTCCTCTCGGCGGTCACTAGCAGTTTCCGAGTGGTGCTAATATTCAGAAGTCCGCCTCCTTCTGATGAGGATCAAAATTGTGGCGGGAAACTCCAGGGAGGATGTACGTAGCTCTTAACTGACACATTCAGTGGCGTAAGTATTCCTCTCCTTTTAAATGAATAAATGAGTATGTTGAAAGCATATTAGAAACCATGCATCGTGTCTATTTTTTTTCCTTATTTCGTTAAATTGGAAAGTGTATCATTACTCATGAGTGTGCTGTATTTTTCTTCCTTGTTCCAAAAAATATTTCTTTGGAATAGAAATCTATCCTAAAACCCCCCACTAAAGATGTTTTACAATCTTCGCAAAGCATATTCTAACTATACTTCACATTTATAAACACTGTTTAGAATGTGCAGCATAGTCTATGAGAGTGCTGTCTTTGTCTTCCCTCTTCCATACAAAACTTTGGAATTGAAATCTACATTAAAATCGTCTACTAAATCTGTTTAACAATGTTCGGCAGGCATATTCTCACAATACTTCTCCTTTGAAATACACTGTATTTGTTTGCCAGTTCCTAGCCAAATTTGGAAGATATCACAAAGCTTTGTTCAGTTTTGTGGACTTGGTGCCGAAATTGGCGATGTATCATCGAAAATTGCAAACCTCGGCGACTTCAACATTTTACTCCCTCCGCGTCATGGTGCAAACACATTTGAAAAGTGCCTTTAAGTGACAAATCATGCGCATACAAGTTATGCTGACGCATAAGCGTAAAGTTTTCAAAATTATTGGGGTGGCCGGGCCCCACAACCACATATATTCACGTCAGTGGCGTAGACAAGGGGGGTCATAACCACCCCCCCATGAGGAATTTTTTGCCATACAAAATGTATATTTTTCACTCCCTTATCATACGCCCGTATACATACATGTGAGTTGCAGAAGTGGTAACCCTCCCCCCATAAAAAATTTCTGGACTGCGCCACTGATTCACGTACATTTAACTTACTCATAGCTGCCAACCTACTAGCGGAATGTAATTAACCACATTTTCTACATGAATTTTCTTGCTTAAAATATAGCAAATTTTTCGCGCTGCGCGCGCGAGCTGGTTACTATTTTGAAAAAAAAATAATTAAAAAATATACTGTTTACAGAAAGTGGTTAATTATATTCCGTAGTATTTGGCAGCTATGACTTACTATATATAAGTGTAAATTATTGGAGGTGCTCGAGCTTTATGGTCCATAGAATATTCTACACCTATGTAATGCAAGTATCCATGTTAGTATCTTTCCTACCATGTTTAAGTTAAAAATAGAAGCAAAGTAAAAAATCCAAAGGAGGGAAAAAAAAACATTTTCGATGAGATAGTGCATTTTAGACACATCTGAACATTTCTTCGTTTCATACTTTACATTGCATAATTTGATTTTAATTAACCTGAGCCTGGCGAGGGCAGCTTATAGTAACATTGTGTGTTACGTGACGTCACAATGAATACTAAATCATGATTGAAATCAAAAGAAGAAAATTTTTAAAAGTACAAGTAAAGGTTTTTTTAAACGTTTGTAAATGGCGTGAAATACTTTTTTTTTATGTTAGTATAAATTAGTTTTCTGTAGTGATAAATTATTGGGTGGGCTCAGCCCCTATTCACAATTTATTGGGGGGGCTCGAGCCCCACGGGCCCATATAACTCTACGCCTATGTGCTGACGCTAAAAAAACTTGCTTGATTTTAATAGTACTGCACTGCTAATAATAATAATAATAATAATAATAGTAATAAACATTTATTTTCTAATCTCTGGCATGTCGAATGCTAATCATCACTATTAATATCGAGTATCCTTACATCCTATGTGTTTAAGATCGTTTGATCTATGACATGACCTCAAATTGGATTCCAACGATGAATATGACGATGATTTATGCATCTACGGTGTTATCATAATAACACGTTTTCAAGTTCTCGTTTCGCAGTCGTTCGACAGCCTCTAACGCCTCTAATTGACAGAGCCGAGCTCAAAATTCCCATAAACGAGAACGGATGACGCGCGTTACGATATTACGCCGATTTATTCATGCCATCAGCTCGCGTGATTATAATGCTACAACCGCGGCACTTAACCCTTTAACACGCAGTGTTCCCGCTCTGGGAACAAGTTTTGACTGTTGCCTGAACACTGTTTTGACTGTTACCAGTCACGAAGAATAGATTTGATTTCTATAAAAATAGTTGGGGGTGACATCAGGCGCGTAGCCAGGAAAAATTTTCGGGGGGGGGGATATAAGCTTATATGTGTATAAATAGACGGAATTTCATCACTAATCGAAAAATTTCGGGGGGGGGGGATATATCCCGATATCCCCCCAACTGGCTACGCCCCTGGGTGACATAGCTCCACGAGAATCCTTTACATTTTTAGCACGTCATTTACCGTAAAAAAAAATTGTCCCGATTATTTTTAGCAGCACTGACATCTGCTGAAAAATGGAAGAATGCGAGAACAGCTCGATAGATGGCCCAATGCTGAAAAAAGGGAGCCGTTGCCATCGTTCGAGACCCTTTTTTGACGACAGCTGGCTGTGCCGCGCAGCCAGCTGTCGTCAAAAAAGGTGTCACTAGATCTGTGGCACGCGATGAACGTATCGATCGTCCGCCATCTTGCTGGTAGTTAAGTCGAACGATGGCAGCGGCTTCCCTTTTTTCAGCATCCGGAAAAGGTTGCGCCTCAAAGGGTTAAATAACCATGAGTGGCAACTGTGAATTTTCCGATACAAACATTTCATTGCGTTCCGTAATTTCATTCTTATCTTGAAATATTTTATTTGTCATCTCAATGTATGAAGCGAGAACAGTAGACACAATTGTTGACTGCAAAATACGATACAGTATTAATTATCCGACATGCAGGCTAGTTCAGAATTAGACGAAGAAATTTTTAGGAGAGGAAGTTTACACAGTGACGATTGAGAATCACGCAGCGATGCGGGGACGGAAACGTCGTCTTCATGTACCAGTTGATAATTATTTTGGAAGAAGTGCCGAAGTGCTCCTGTAGAAATAAAAATGCTTCATACTGTATTTTTAAGGGCACATTATTATGTAATCCATAACATAAATTTATTTCGTTTTGTTACAAATAGACGAATATCTCTAAAATAGGCATCAAACATTGACTGCCCTTACTGCGTACAGTATAGGACTTCTTTTGCGTGCACCTGTCAAAGAACTATAAATACTTCAGCTCTGGAAGAAAAGGCCCACTTGCCTTTTATTCGGCCATCGTTCATTGCACACCAACATCACATAAAAACATTCGTGTATGAACAAAGTGCCCTTCAGATTGTTAGACTTTGCGTACACATTTTGATATATGCAGGGTGTCCCAAAAACTTGTTTTCTAATCCAAGTTCTATTTCTTAGATGTTAAGCATAGACGTATACAATAGATTGCAAATTTACATGAAAGAAATATAGAGAATTTATAGAATTGATTAAAGTTTTCAGGAGATTAATTAAAGTTTTTGTAATATCCCGTACAAAAGAAAATCCCAGTTAGTAAAATGTGCGCTATAGATCAGTGGTGCGCAAACTATTTTCATTTGCGACCCCCTATTTTGTGTAAAATTTTGTCGCGACCCCTGGATAGACAGTAGACATTTTTTTTTTAATTGACAACAAAGTTACATGAGTAGGTCGATGCAAACTGAATCAAAATACTGATTGCCTTTCTTTTCAAATCAGCATATTCGTTTCCAATCGATAACCAAAATTTTTGGCAAGTTTCCGAAGTCATTGCCACAAAAGTTCTCTCCCTTTCCAATACAACGCTGTCTCGGAGTCGCCATGAAGTGACATGCAACGATGAAGGTGCTCTCGATTCAATGGCTCGTCAGCAACACAAAGAGGGCAGCTTGGATGGTCCAAAATCTCTATAAACGATGGAGATGCTCTCCAAGGCAGTCGTGGCCACTCAAAAGACGGACCTGTGCGACAGCTTCACGACGCGGGGCGTTGAGAATGGCCAGGAGATCATCCAACTTCCACTGCTTTGACTGCAGACGGTCAAGAAGCTGTATTTTAAAATTTTTAGACATAATTTGTTTAATACACAGCTTGATGGAGTGATAAGAATTTGTAGAGCATTTTGACGGAAGCAATCTCGAGCCCCTGCTTGCAAGGAAATCCCCCTGTTCGTTCCCGTTTCCTCCACAATGACCAGGAATTCACTGAAGCACCACATGCTTCTTCATTAAAACCAACTTTCGCACATACTTCCAACACTGAATGCTTTCGTACGATGAAGGGGGACTAGTTGAGCCAATAGCCTGGATTGCTGCTTAGGCATCAGTTAACCCTTTGAGGCGCAACCCTTTCCCAATGCTGAAAAAAGGACAGGCGTTGCCACCGCTCGACTTAACTACCAGCAAGATGGCGGACGATCGAAACGTTCATCACGTGCCACAGATCTAGAGACCCCTTTTCGACGCAGCCGGCTATGCCGGCACAGCCAGCTGCGTAAAAAAGGGTCTCTAGATCTGTGGCACGCGATGAACGTTTCCATCGTCCGCCATCTTGCTGATGGTTAAGTCCATCGATGGCAACGGCTGCCCTTTTTTCAGCATTGGGCAATCTGTCCATCTGTTCTCGCATTCTTCCATTTTTCAGCAGATGTCAGTGCTGTTAAAAATAGTGACAATTTTTTTGACGAAATGACGTGCTAGAAAGTAAAGGATTCTCGTGAGCTAGATTCACACCGCAACTATTTACTATAGAAATTAGATCAATTCTTCGTGACTGGCAACAGTCAAAACGTTAGAGTTTGTGGTTCCAGAGCGGGAAACACTGCGCGTTAAAGGTAAGCATGGCGGAGGTTAGTCGAGGTGATTTCTTTGAGGAGCTGATTGCACTTCCAAAAGCGTTTCTTAACAGCCAACTTATTATTTTTTGACGCAGCTGGCTGTGCCGCATAGCCAGCTGCGCCAAAAAAAGGTCTCTAGATCTGTGACACGCGATGAACGTTTCGATCGTCCGCCATCTTGCTGGTAGTTAAGTCGAGCGGTGGCAACGCCTGCCCTTTTTTCAGCATTGGGCAATGTATCCAGCTGGTCTCGCATTCTTCCATTTTTCAGCAGATGTCAGTGCTGTTGAAAATAATCGTGATCATTTTTCACGCGAAATGACGTACTAAAAAGTAAAGAGTTCTCGTGGAGCTATGTCATCCGCAACTATTTTGATAGAAATCCAATCCATTCTTCATGACTGGCAACAGTCCAAACGTCAGAGTTTGGTGTTCCCAGAGCGGGATCACTGCGCGTTAAAGGGTTAACAAAACCACTCCTATAAATTTATCTTTGAGAGGCAATAGCTGCTTCAGAGCAATCCTGATGGCTTCCAACTCTCCTTCAAAAGCTGTTCTGTATTTCTCCGCAGAGGCATAAAAGGAGAACAGGCTCGAAAAAACTCCTGATCCTGCAGTCATACCATCATCAAAAAATCTGGAGTGACTCCACTCGACTTTCCGAACACTTACGATTAAGGATCATTACCAAGCATTTAAATAAATTTTAATCGATGAATAATTCAAACATATATACCAAATTGAAGCTCGATCGAATGTACCGTTTAAACGCTAGCGCACTTTCAAGAATTTCTCCCCATAGGCCATAATGTAAAGAAATCTTTGTCGTAGCCCGTAGAAAAACTCTAAGTCCTATACACACCACAAATCAATACCGGTCTTGCGACGGTGGTTTATAACATATATAGCCAATTTGAGCTCAATCGCATGCCCTGTTCAGGAGCTATCGTGTTCACTCACATACACGCAAACACACACACACACACACACACACACACACACACACACACACACACACACACACACACATACACACATGCATACATACATCTCGTAAAAATAGCATAAATGAATTCAGAAGACCTCAAAACGTGTCAATACACCAAAATCTCGAATTCGAATTTTTTCATGATTACAATACTTTCCTTACATGGTACATGTTCGGAAAGTAAAAAGGAGCCATCAGTGTAGACATGAGCCACATGAGTATTTTAACACATGCACAGAGCTATCTCTTTTCTACAAAGTAACCCCAAGATTCAAATACATCTCAGTCTGTACCATTTCCAAAGGATCTGGTGGCCCTGTCAAGTTTTGGCAAGTCAGAGAGTTAAACTGAATGCGCAGTGTTTCGTCGCTTGAAAGATCAATTAACTGTTCTTTTACATTTAAAGGGATATTGGAATTAATAATATCAAACGAAAATGCATCACGGATCCAACCTAATTCATTTTCTGGAATTTTTTTATACCTTATATTAGTTATAGGTGGAAGTAAACAGCCGATACCGCAGATCACTATGCATGATAACGGGGTTTTGAAGCCCTGTGATAGCGATCGCGAATATCGCGCTCGTAAAATAATAATTGTCAGTTTCTTCTCTTGTATTATGTCCGTTCTTTGAATTTGCGACCCCCCAAAAATTTTCTCGGCCCACGGTTTGTGCACCGCTGCTATAGATAAATAAGGCGATGTACAAAGTTTCAGCTTTTTATCATAAAAAGCCAGTCAGATACGCTTAAACAAGCTGATGAGAGGCTATACTACTTTACCAGTGTAATAGCAAAAGTATTGTTACGAAGTTTCAGGGCATCTGCTCTTCAGGGGTTATAAGACGACTTAATGGACACCCTGTATTTTATGTATAAGTAACGTGACCTTTTATTTTTTCCTAAAAAACAGGACATTTACTACTTTTTTGGCAATAGTGTATTTATTTTCTTCCTCAAAACGGGAAATCTACTGTTTTCAAGATAATTGTGTAGGGAGATTGAATTTACAGGTCTGGGTATCTTTTAGTTGTTAAGGAAACCCGCAAAAAGCTTCTGTTAATGTTAAGATTAAAAAACTTTGCACACATATACTATAAAAAATAGTGCAAGGCGTATGTTTCGGTTGGTACAAGTGGTAGGCCCTTCTTCGACTTCAAAAACACCATCCGACACAAGGCAGGAAGGTAGGAAAGGGAGAAGTGTAAACAAAAGGACACACAGGAAAAAGGAAGTTGTCATTCGGAAGGAAAAAAATTCTTAGAAAACCAGAGTGAAAAGGGAAAATAAAGTGGAGATCGGGGAGGGGGGGGGATAAGCGAAAGAGGAATATGAACTTAAAGCAGTAAAAATTAAATAAATTGATATACTTGATAAAAAAAAAGAACATTAAAAGAACAAACACAAAAGCAATACATCCCCTCCCCCTGCGTTTTCTTTGCGTCTCGAGAGGGGAGGGAGGCAGGTCAGTTTTTTTTTTTATTTTTTTTTTACAGACACTGCCGTTGGATGATTTTAGATTTTTAGCTGATTTTATTGAAATTATTACCGTGGGTTACTCTCTTTCTAAAAACGGGACATTACGGTGTCCCGAAGCTGTGCTTGAGGTCAACGGGACAAGACACCTAAAAACGGGACTGTCCCGATTAAAACGGGGCGCATGGTCACCTTATGCGTAAGTAAATATGTTCTATAACAGAACTAAAATGAATTCACCTCGTTCGAAACTGCAAATTGACATTCGGCCTGACTCATGCAAACTTTTCCTCATAGTAACAAATACCAGGAGGAAAAAAAAAAAAAATCAGGTTTTTACTTTCAGATCTAATAAAATCGATACTTAAAAACGATTTTTCAAATCGATAGCACTGCTCGCGATTTCTAACCCCTTATCGCGTTTTGCGGGGCAGACGATCGAAAAAATAATTGACATTATTTTCGAATCTCGCACGACGTGACGCAATGATTGCAAATCGATACTCTCTCATCGCAACACACGTTCTGACGCGCTAAATAAACACCTAGGACGTACTGAGCTGGTTACGCAATCCCATATTTAGGGATCATCCGATCTCTGATACGAACCCCCCCCCCCCCCCCCAAATTGGAATTCTTGCGATGAATATGCATCTGCAAGTGCCATTATCGTTTCGAATTCGAGAGTTCAGAAAGCCGAGTTGTTTTCGACAGCTGCGGGGTTCCGAATGACAGAGATGAGCTCGAGATTAACTTTAACGAGAAGGGAAAGCGGGCAACGATATTTATACGGGGTCTAGATTATATGAATACAGTTACAGTGAAACTTCTCAAGGACCGACCATGCTCCCTTCTCCAAAAAAATTGGTAGTTAACCCTTTAACGCGCAGTGTTCCAGCTCTGGGAACACCAAACTCTGACGTTTCGACTGTTGCCAGTCGCGAAGAATAGGTTTGATTTCTATTTTTACTTTACTTAGATTTACTTTTTCAGCGCGTCTTTTCCCGTAAAAAAAATTGTCACGATTATCTTGAACAGCACTGACATCTGCTGAAAAATGGAAGAATGCGAGAACAGCTGGATAGATTGCCCAATGCTGAAAAAAAGGACAACCGTTGCCATCCCTCGACTTAACTACCAGCAAGATGACAGACGATCGAAACGTTCATCGCGTGCCACAGATCGAGAGACCCTTTTTTTGACGACAGCTGGCTGTGCCGGCACAGGCAGCTGCGCCCTTTTTTCAGCATTGGGAAAGGGTTGCGCCTCAAAGGGTTAAGAGAGGTGATCGCTGAAAGAAGTATAAACATTTGGTAGCCAAGGGAAAAAAAATGCTCAGAAATATTGCTTGTATTGTTATTTATGAAATTGCATACTAATACATAAGTAATAATGCAAAAATACTTTTAAAATTTTAATTTTAATAAAATATTTCGAAATTTAAAATTGTTTCATTCTTTTTTTTTCTCTTCGAGATATCTCTCTCTCCACTTTATTTTTTACATCCCACAAACGACCATTTACAATGATATTCTTCACGAATTCTGAATTTTGCCATAATAAAATCTATTTGCTTTAAAATTTGCTTGTTTGACTTTCCCACAAACAAAAGTAACCACCAAATCCCTCTAAGTATTTCCTTTTCCGTGTGACTCGATCACATCCATTCGCTGCTCCAACAGTAAAATCACTCATTTCTTAAACATGCCTCTTCTCTGATCTCCAAGATGAGTACGCAATGATTTGTACCTACTGTTAATTTGCAGTGGAACGACTGGTTTAGAATGTGGTTTTTGTTTACTTACGGAAAAATTCAAGAAAAATTTCGGACACGGAACCGGGACCGGTCGCTCATGGAGGGTTGCGTGGTCTCTTCTAGAGGATCTTTTAATATTAAGCAGGTAGGTTGAAAGTCGTTGCCTTGAAAAAGTGGTCGTTGGGGAAGGGGGTCACTTAATAGAGGTGGTCGCTCATAGAAGTTCCGCTGCAGGAGTTGATGAAATATATCTGAAGGCTGAGCATTAGGAGGATCTGAAAGTGATGTCATTTTTTTTTCTTTTGGCATAAAAACATTTTTGCAACTTTTTAATTAAAAATAAAAGCTTTTCCTAAACACGGAATTGAAATTTGTTACATTGGCCCTACAGTGGCCTAATCGGAGAGCACCGTTTAAATAAAAACACAGAAAGTGAAGCAGCGTCGGCTCGGCCAGTGCTTTAGAGCATAGGTTCCCAACCTTTTTTGAACTGGCGCCCCCTTTTCTAGTGAATATTTCAATACCGCCCCCCCCTCCCACTCCAGAGAAATAAGAGCGTACATAATGCATGGTGAAAACAAGAATTAAATTTAAAAAAATTACTAATAGATAGAATATTGTTGGAATTGAAACGCTACTGAATTTCTTCTTCATTTAAAAAAGAGGAATAAAAGTTTTAGAGAGATATATTACAGAGGTATCGCTTTCTCTCAACAGCGAAGTCTCATATCGAAATATGTGAATTTTCGCACACGTGACATCAGAGTGATTAATTATCACAGTGATTTTTAAGTCTTTTTTAGACTGTATTTGGTTAATCTTCCCACGCCCCTCCGTGCCATATCAACGCCTTCTAATTTTCACTGGGTTTTTTACCGCTCCCCTGAAAGCCTCAAACGCCCACAGGGGGGCGTTATCGCCCACGTTGGGAACCTATGCTTTAGAGGGTGAAAATCTTTCTCGGCTGGGCTGCCACCGTGCACGGTAATGGGAGCGGGAGCTCTTAAAATCTGTTCGTGGCTCCAATGTTCTTCATGCTCAAACGACACCTCTGGGGAAGCCGACTTCAGGTGCCAGGTCTCTTATCTTGCGACGCCAATATCCCTGCCCCAGAAAGTTACTATATTTTGGTGTTGACCCACTTCTTCGTTAGTCATATCAGTACGTAAATCATAACGGTAATATGGGAGCCTGGGATGTGTTTTTATGTATCTGCAACAAACGAAAATATAAAAGGAAAATTGAGGGAATATTATGGTCTTTGAAACCTGCAGCATCGAAACGATTAATTATTTTCCGAACATGTGCCACGTAAGGAAAGTATTGTAATCATGAAAAAATTTCGACTTCGAGATTTTGGTGTATTGACACGTTTTGAGGTCTTCTGAATTCATTTATGCTATTTTTACGAGATGTATGTACCTATGTGTGTGTGTATATGTGTGTATGTATGTGTGTGTGTGTGTATATGTGTGTATGTATGTGTGTGTGTGTGTATGTGAGTGAACACGATAGCTCCTAAACGGGGCATTCGATTGTGCTGAAATTGGGTATATATGTTATAAACCACCGTCGCAAGACCGGTATTGATTTTGGTGTGTATAGCATTTATAGTTGTTCTACAGGGCTACGACAAAGATTTCCTTTACATTATGGCCTATGGGAGGAAATTCTTGAAAGTGCGCTAGCGTTTAAACGGTACATTGGATTGAGCTCAAATTGGGTATATATGTTATAAACCACCATCGTAAGACCAGTATTGATTTTGATGTGTATAGGACTTAAAGTTTTTTCTACAGGGCTACGAAAAAGATTTCTTTTACATTATGGGATGTGGGGAGAAATTGTTGAAAGTGAGCTAGCGTTTAAACGGCGCATTCGCTTGAGTTTCAATTTGGTATATATGTTTGAATTATTCATCGATTAAAATTTAAATGCTTGGTAATGATCTTAATCGTAATTGTTCGGAGAGTTGAGTGGAGTCACTCGAGTTTTTTAAATCTTGAATTAGAGAAAAATTCTAAGGACCGACGATCCTTAACGAAAATACTATAATGACTTATTTTATAAAATTAAAAGTTGAGATAAAGTACAAAATGTCTATCATGCGGCAATCTAGAAGGAGTGGATTTGTACGAACTTTTTAACAATTATCAGTGGTCTGCCATGAGGTACTTGAAAACCCATGAGAACTTCTCGAAATATAATTCAGAATCGGTTCTAAGAGGAATCCTGAAATAAACAATTTCTGAGACAGAACTAAACAAATATAAACCGATCAATCAAACATATTTTGTTTACTACAAGATAGTCTGCACCTGTCATATCCATTCAGTTTCTGTTCGAAACTTTTAAAGTTGAGAGCATCTCCCATTTTTTACTGTCATCACCATGCAAGCTCCATGATTGATGAATTTTCGTGTCAAGTTAACTCTTCTGTTACTTTTTAGTAAGTATGTTTTTTTCCCACCTCACTATAGAACTTGGTGATATAAGTTAAGATCGCGCTCCCCTATTGAGATTACTAACACTCTACCTTCTTCATAAAATTATTTACTATTTCAGCTGGCTCTAACGGTTAACTCTAGCTGGTTTTAACGACTTTCTAGGAACTGTGATCAGAAATTGTTGTAGTTTGGTGTCAGTACAAGACTGTTCTTGGTCAACTTAGTTTATAATCGATTAGTTCGCTGAATTAAAAGAGGTACATATTTTTAGCAATATAATAAATGGATTTTTAATGCGCTAATAGTGCTTTAAACACCGTTAACAGTGCAGCATCTGAAAACAAGTATTAGCAGCATGAAACATAAATTGAGTATAGGGAAAGTTATTTTATTCACAGTCGAACCTGCTCAATGGAGTATCGGTTAACCCTTTAACGCGCAATGCTCCCGCTCTGGGAACACCCAACTCTGACGTTTTGACTGTTTCCAGTCACGAAGAATAGATTGGATTTCTATAAAAATAGTTGCGGGTGACATAGCTCCACGAGAATCCTTTACTTTTAGCACGTAATTTCCCGTAAACAATGTTTCCCGATTATTTTTAATAGCACTTGACATCTGCTGAAAAATGGAAGAATGCGAGAACAGCTGGATACATTGCCCAATGCTGAAAAAAGGGCAGCCGTTACCATCGCTCGACTTAACTACCAGCAAGATGGCGGACTGCGTCAAAAAAGAGGGTCTCCAGATCTGTGGCACGCGATGAACGTTTCGACGGTCCGCCATCTTGCTGGTAGTTAAGTCGAGCAATGGCAACGGCTGCCCTTTTATCAGCAAATGGGAAAGGGTTGCGCCTCAAAGGGTTAAAGAAATATTCCGCTTATTGTAAGTTCTCAATCTATATGCATGTTTCGATAGACAGATGTGTAAAAAAACACAGATAAAAGTTAGTTGCGGATCAAAACGTGTGTATAGCTTGAGAAGTAACTTTTGTGAGTGTTTGTTTTTACATAGTTTTAGTTATTTTACATTCTATCACAACTGGGATACGAGTTCCGCACCCGAATTCCGCTTGGGTGTTAACTTGTTTTCGTTCCTTTATCAGGGGTAACTTTGGCTGCCTACTAGGTGTCTACAGTGACCAACAATTTTCAGGTCACTGTAGCCTGGAATGTCTGAAAGGCAAGTGCCAACCCTTAAAACACTCTACCTTCTTCATAAAATTATTTACTATTTCAGCTGGCTCTAACGGTTAACTCTAGCAGGTTTTAACGACTTTTTAGGAACTGTGAATAACAATCGTCCTTAAATAGAGATCGTCCTTAAACAGAATTTGTAAAAAAATAAAAAAATAAAAAAAAAATACAACAAAAATAACATTTTCTTTCCGTGTTTAAAAATTTTATTTTTAATATCAATACATTTTTTTTATTCACAAAAAACTATTTTAAGTTACATTAATAAAGAGTACAAACAGACTTTACTATAAAATTAGGTTTAAAAAAAATACAAAATGTGTTCATTGAACATTTTTCGCCTTGTTTTCGGTCTTCCAAATTTTCTAAAATGTTAAATGTGTCAAAAGTTACATTTGTGACAGACGGTTGCAGTGTCTCATTTTTCGCGTCTTCAATTGCATCATATTCGTCTGACACTGAGTTTTCGTTTAGTATATCTTCCTATATTTGTTCTATAGTTCTGTAATCTGTTGTTAAAATAGATTCATTACAACTGGAAAAATCTTGAATAGAAGCACCATCTTCAACAAACTTATAACCCCACAGAAGTTTGCCTTGCTGCCGATAAGAAGTAGAAAAAAAATTATCATGTTTAAAAAAAATAAATGTGTTTTAACAGAACCAACGTCCTCTGTGAACAGAAATTTTTTACGCCGAGGAGGGAGTGGGACTGTGAAATATGGTCTTTCAATAGAAATCGTCTTTAACCCTTTAACGGGCAGTGTTCTCGCTCTGGGAACACCAAGCTCTGACGTTTTGACTGTTGCCAGTCACGAAGAATAGATTTGATTTCTATAAAAATAGTTGCGGGTGACATAGCTCCACGAGAAACCTTTACTTTTTAGCACGTCATTTCCGTAAAAAAATGGTCACGATTATTTTTAACAGCACTGACATCTGCTGAAAAATGGAAGAATGCGAGAACAGCTGGATAGATTGCCCAATGCTGAAACAAGGGCAGCCGTTGCCATCGCTCGACTTAACTACCAGCAAGATGGCGGACGATCGAAACGTTCACGCGTGCCACAGACTAGAGCCCTTTTTGATGCAGCTGGCTGGCCGGCACAGCCAGCTGCGTCAAAAAGAGGGTCTCTAGATCTGTGGCACGCGATGAACATTTCGATCGTCCGCCATCTTGCTGGTCCAGCTTTAAGTCGAGCGATGGCAACGGCTGCCCTTGTTTCAGCATTGGGAAAGGGTTGGGCCTCAAAGGGTTAAGTAGAGCATCGCTAAACGGAGAGCCAGCTGCATATGTATTTTTTGTAGAATTACAGAGGGCGCTTCATCAAGACCACGCAAACGAGATTCCTCGTTTGGAATACTTAAAAAATGCAATAAAACCAATGATTGTCAGGAAAAAATACTAGAAAATATTTATGACGCCACTTCAAGTGCACGAAAGAAAAGAAATAAAAATCTCTTTCGGAAACAGAAACATCAGTATTCACATAATATGTTCGAAATTTCGCCAATAGAGCATTTCAACGAGAGTAGCCTCTCTGCGACGGGTCACCCTTCTACGTGGCAGCTTTGGGTTCTCTTAATGTATTTCAAAAAGGAAAAAAAAATGGTTTTCAACATTAAAAAAATCTGGAGTGACTCCACTCGACTTTCCGAACACTTACGATTAAGATCATTACCAGGCATTTAAATAAATTTTAATCAATGAATAATTCAAACATATATACCAAACTCAAGCTCAATCGAATGCGCCGTTTAAACGCTGGCGCACTTTCAATAATTTCTCCCCATAGGCCATAATGTAAAAGAAATCTTTGTCGTAGAACTGTAGAAAAACTATAAGTCCTATACACATCAAAATCAATACCGACTTTACGATGGTGGTTTATGACATATATGTCCAATTTGAGCACAATCGAATGTACCGTTTAAACGCTAGCGCACTTTCAAGAATTTCCTCCCATAGGCCTTAATGTAAAAGAAATGTTTGTCGTAGCCCTGTAGAAAAACTATAAGTCCTATACACACCCAAATCAATACCGGTCTTGCGACGGTGGTTTATAACATGTACCCAATTTGAGCTCAATCGAATGCCCCGTTCAGGAGCTATCGTGTTCACTCACATACACACAAGCACACACACACATACATCACGTAAAAATAGCATAAATGAATTCAGAAGACCTCAAAACGTGTAAATATACCAAAATCTCGAAGTGGAATTTTTTCATGATTACGATACTTTCCTTACATGGTACATGTTCGGAAAGTAAAAAAGAAAAAGAAAAAAAGAAAGGAAAGAAAAAGCCTTAAATTCAAGTTGTTGGATGATTGTAATGAACCAAATTGGCTAAGCAAGCTTTTAATTTTGATTTTCCAGTGGTACTTTTATATTTGAAGTGATTACGGATAGTTAAAACTCGGGTTTCTAATACTCTTTTTTGTAGGTTAAATACAATCAGAAGATAATACGAGTAACAGACGTTATTGAAGCATTACTTCGAAATGCTCCATTAAATCACTGTAAAAAGAAAAAAAGAACCTCTGTGAAAATACGGAAAATGTACTGGTTAAAGATACGCCAGTATTATTTACGTGTATTTACGAAATTTTATTACTGTAAATTCCAGTAGAAATTCTGTTTCAGAGAGACGCTGACCTTTGATGTACGGGAATTGTCCTATATTCAAATATAAACGGAGAGTTTCTGTGAAAGTTTACTGAAAGTCTCCAGTACACTGCAAAATATATTTACCTAGATTACAGCTCAACGTGTAGGTAAACTTAACGCCAATACTTTGTAGTAAAGACTGTGTCAATATGTTCTACAAGGTTCTTGGAAGTTGGCTTATCAAAGTCATTATGCTATTTCGTGCATGGATTTACAACACACAGTGCTGTATTCCAAAGCTGCAGCGTTTGTGCTATATTATTTCATAGCAATGCGTGTAGTAGAACTACAGGAAGTTCTTACAGCGTAATTGTACGGCTATTTTTTAGAGTGAAGGTGTACGTCGATATACGCTGTATACCCTTTAATACAGCCCAGCTTATATGAATTTGGTACAAAGATTACACCGGTCAACAAAAAAAAAAAAAAAAAAAAATCCTTTTTGTATTTCTGTTCTCATGCTTAAATTCCGATTCTAGACATTGAAAAACACTTCGTATTGTTCGTTTTTAGGTCTTAAAGTTTGCTTTTGTCTGATTTACGTCGATAAGTATAGTTTAATTTATTTCATAAACGAAAGATGGCAGCACTTTTATTAACCGGAAAGTAAACTGTATTATTATTTGTAACTCTGTAGTATTGCTTGTAGTATTATTTGTAGTATTATTTGTAATGTTATTATTATTTTGTATTATTATTTGCTCATACGAACATAAAAGAAATACGAAAAATATTCACTTTTAGACATTCATTTCTTATTATTTTACATTTATATGTTATTGCTTGTTTCAAATCTTGAATAAAATATACTTTTATATCCAGCAAAAACTTTTCTGATTATAATTTAGAGTGGAATTAGAAAAAGAAATAAAAATCAGTGATTTTTGCCAAAAAATTGAAAAATTGCTTTAATTTCTACAAAAGCAAACTTTCATTAAAAAAAAAAAATTATTTTCCTTAGTTTTGGCGCAGGAGAATCTAAAATTTAACATGTAGAAGTCAGACCCAAAAATCGTGTTGACCAGTGTTACCTAAAACGTATTAGTTATTTATTTGTAATTTATTATTTATAACAAGGAATTTTTGTTTTTATGCCAAAAAAATTATATCTTTGGGATTTGTCTATGTTTGGGAAATCTGAGTTTAAACATGCTCTTAATGATTAAAATTACTTTGAAAATAAAATTACCAAGTTCGTATACTGCCAATATCATCAACTTTGTATAATAAAACAATAAGAGAAAGTTTTCCCTCCCAATATCCTTAATGTGATTTGTTTTCCCTTCAACCTAAGAGGATCTAAAGCTTCTAAGTCACTTCAGCTGTTTTTAAAAGATTTTAGTAGCTTCTTCATTTATTTGTTACTGATATTGAAAACAACTTTTCGCTTTGTTTGTTATCAACAAATATATTATTTCCCCAAAAAACTTCTACTATTGTTTTAAACAATTTAGCTTTTGAAAACAAAGATAAACAAAACTGTAGAAAAGTTATCAAAAGAAAAAGAGAATACGGAAGTCAAATTATATTTTTAAAATCTATTTTTCCAGCTCTGTAAAGTTTCTCCAAAAATGTTTTTTATTCTCTCTCTCATGTCTTTACATTCTTTAAACTTTTTATTAAACCTTGGATTTCAGAAAGTCATAAATTAAAGCAGATAGCTGGTCAAATAATATATAACGGAGAAATACTGATACTTATAAAATACTTTTTCAAGTTTACTGAGATAGATTATTTTTAAGTTTTAAATATTACCTTCTAGAGCTCTACAAGACAATTTATGGTGGGTGATTCAGAAATATTGTAAAAAAACATGTAAAGTAGGGGGTTTGAGTTGTTGGACCAGAGATGGTTTAGAATAGTTTTTATTTGTTAAAAATCACAGTAGTAATGGATACATATATAATTAATACTTTAATAATCAATCCCGTTAATAATCAATTTGCATCAAGTGCTTTCCGTGAAACATCAATTAGTTTTTTAACATATCATGGTCGAAATATTCTATATCATTCCAAATGTTATTTTGTGCTTGTGTTTTTGTGTTATGGCAAACCTGCACGAGTGATACCTGCACAGGAAGAGGGGCGGAGGACTTTTTAAGGGGTTTTAACGTATATTCACATTACTTTTGTAGAAAACCATCTAATAGCTAAACAATTAAAGCCCGTTACCACCTTTTTGGGACACCCTGTACAATAATATTACATACTTGTATTTATAGTATGCAGGGTGTCTGATAAGTCCTTTACACATTTAAAAAATTCATAGAAAAGCAACAAATCATCGAATGAATATGCGGTTTGCTCAACAATGCTTCACAAGTTCACGAATTTATTTATTTTTTGGCATCGTAAAAAATTGCTTCCAAATGTTGTTCATAGGTGGCACTATACCGTCACAGTAAGAAAAAAAAACGTAATGTAAGGTATTTAATCATTTTATTAAGCAAAAAGCAATACCTTTCATTACCATAGACTTCAATATGTGCACCTTTTGTTGCTCGAACCACATTTAAACTTTACTCAAGTTTATTCCATGTTCTATCTAGCATGGACGGCGGTTTTTTTAAAAACAAGTTACGAAACTTTCTCTGAACCAACCGAAATACCAACCTACGCAATGCGCTTTCTCTGTTGCAGTCGCCATAGCTAGAATGAATACCATCCATGCTGCTTGAAATTCACGAAAAATCCCTATTCGCTTTCATTACTGAAAACTGGAGATGCAACGCCATCTATGAACACATTTTGGAAGTAATTTGTTTTAAGATGGGAAAATAAGTTTCTGATTCTGTGGAACATTATTGCGCGAACCACATAATCATAGAACAATTTGTTGCTTTTTTGTGAATTTTTGAAGTGTGTCAAGGACTTTTCGGGACACCCTGTATTTTAATATACAATAATATTATTCTATACTATAAATACTATAGGCTTCTTATTTATTAGCTGGATATTCATACATAAAATTTATTGTTTTCATTTCAAAGGACACGGGAAATAACAAAATTCATTGGTAAAGTGGTATAATAGGAAAACTTTTTAGACCAAAAAAGTTTGTTTAAGTAGATCAATTAATTTAAAAAAACCTTGCACCAGTTCTCCCGGACCTTAGGACACCCTGCACGTCAAGTACATTTTGTGTGTGTATCAATCTATCTATCTATATATACATTATTATTATTATTATTATATTATTATTACACATGCTTTTTTTGTACAATGAGAGATTCTTTTATTTAGCGATCCGAGTATTTTACGATTATTTGTTGTTTGTAAAAACCTCAGATAATAAAACTGTCGTAAATTCTTTTCTTGTTCTGTGTGAACAACAATAAAGTTTTTCCGAATTATTTTTCGCGGAATATTCATAAATATTAAATGCATGGGGACGTTCATCTGAAATAAAATTGTTCCGTAAATATTTGAGTTAGAATAACTCAAGTCAGACTCAACTCAGTTGCCACCACAAGATTTTAGATTAACTCATTGCTGCAAAGGCTTCGCAATTTGTTTCAATAAAAGAACTAGGATGTGAAGAAAGTTATTTTTTATTTGTAAATTGTTGTTATTTTTCCTTTATTCTGTGCATTTATAAGGAATGTATAGTGCACAGGAAAGGCCAAAAATCACGAAAGAAATGCTGTTAACACTGATTTATCGTGAGTTCTTCATCTCTCTATCAACTAAAAGTGATAAGTAGATTATACCAACATGTGACAAAACATTTCGTTGTTCGGAAAGTCATATCGTTTTTTTAAGAACACGAGGAACCCGTATGTCGAGCTTTGAGGCGTTTCAAATGATCCTGAATAGTTGAATTCAATAAATTGAATCTTTCAGCGATCTCTCGAGTTGTTATTCGCCGTTTTTCATCAATGACTACCTTTATTGTGTCTTCATGAGCGTGAATTTCTACCACAAACTCCCGAAGAGTTCATTTTTACCTCATTCGGGAGCCGATAGATGGCAGCACTACCGATCGTTAGCTTGGCTTCTTAAGTTTGAAGCAAATACCAAGCAAAAGACCCTAAGGCTTAGTTTTGCCACCCCCACAGGTATCGTTTTCTATGGGAAATTGGAGAACATTGCGGTTCACCGTTCGGTGTTTTCCGTGGTTTTCACCGAAACATCGCGTAAATACTGGCTAGGATCCCTTAGAAAGCCTCCACGGAGGGAATTCCCCCTACAGGCCTAGGACCCTAGTGCAGTCTATCAGCCTTAATCCACAAACACCCAGCAGGGCTTTCAACATGATGAAAGAATGAGACAGATGTTTCTGTATTACTTGTCAACAGTTCTGATGCTGATCGTGTTTCTTACTCTTATAACACGGATTCATGTAGCACGGAAAATGTCTATCGTGTTATAGAGGTGGTTTACTGTATTTTCGTTTATTTCCTGGAATGCTGATAAATTCAAATATGTAGTATCTAATTTACATTTTTAAACCTAAATGTTTAATTCCCCAAAATTGAATTAATGGAATATGATAGTTAAAAAAATGAATAACTTATTTTTACAGCAAAAAAATAAGTCGTGGTGGTTTCTTCAAAGCTAATACGCCGATTAAACAATAATAAAAAACACCAGTCTTCACTTTCTCTGTTTAAATGAGATGAACATTCTTAACTCTTAGCATTAAAAAAATCAAATATTTTCTATCAATTTCATACGAAGTAGAATTATTTCGAGTAAAAAAATTTATATATTTCAATTTTATTAAAGTTTTCTTCCATATTTCATTCCATTAAACAAACAGTTTTTATCCTTTTTGCTTCCCAATCGATGATCAGATTTTCGCCCTCTACAATAATTTATAATTTAATTATTATCTTGGGGGCGAAATTTTCCTAAACCGTCAGACATGTCACTTGCACCTTCTACATGATATATGCTGAAAACTTTTATTTCTTTCAAAAAGCGAGATTATGAGAACGTCAATTTTATAATGAGATCGAGATGGCGGAGTTAAAAAAATAAATAAAACTGAATGCATGAAGTCGGGCTTGATAATATGCTATATTGAATCTGTAATTGGGTTAATTTTTCTTTCTTCATTTATTAATTTTCTTTAAAGTATTGCCTTCGTTTGATTTTAGATGTTTATGTTGTTCCTTGAAGTTTTAGTAAATGAAAATTGTTTTAATATGAGAAGTAGTTTTAAAACAAAGTGTAATTTTCCCTTACAGCATTAGTAACGTACATTAAGTATAATTCAGTTAGAAAAACCGATTTATAATATATATATATATATATATATATATATATATAGTATATATATATTATATATATATATATATGTAATGTATAAAAAGGTAATTTGGGTTTTACTAGTTTGGGTATTGTTCAAGGGGTACTTTCACTGTAAGTTTTGCTTTTCTGTCTTACTTGCCACGCGCGCTCTGGAGCTATGTTTTATTTATTTTGTTAATTGTCAGACATCAGGCCGTCGATTCTGAGTTCTTTAGAGTGTACACGTGTCCCCACGCCTTTGTAATCCCGGATGCGGGTCATGTTGGTAAATGTGTGTGGTTCGATCAGAGATAAGAGAGAGGCGGAGTTATGTCTTCGCAAACCACGTGGTATGATGAACGTAAATACACCCGCACCTCGAAATTCAGGAGATTTCTGCCAGTGGAACTGCTTAATGAGTCCACGCTGATTTTTGTACCCGTCTCCCCTCTCCTCTTCTCACTCTATATTGTAACTTAAAGATAATGTTTAATAAACCGTTTTACCTGCCTTAACTCTGAAACTTTACTGAAATATCAGACGTCACACACACACACACACACACACACACACACACAACACACATATATATATATATATATATATATAACTAACAAGTAAAACACAAAACATACTACAAATAAGACATATCTCGCATAAAAATATAACAGCTATTAGCAAGAATTAGAAACCAGAATTTGAAGCCAAATAAAGTGCAAGAATTATTGTGATAATATAATGGAACGGAAATTATAACCACTGTCACCATCTTCAGGGGCCACAAACAGTGGATTATAATTTACAGCAAACCAAATAGTAGGGTTTCGGTTGTGTGGCATATCAGAAGAGATATTAACTCCACACATCTGGGCCCTACCCTACTATATAAAGGAAAGAAGAAATCAAAAAGATAACAAAAATTAGAAATAGGAATATAATTTTACATACCAGACCTTGAGCACATGGAAATTTCATTTGAACAATTGATATGTGTTGCCAATGTTAAGAATTGTAAAAAGTGAAAAATGGTGTTGCCACTAAATAAAAGTGTAAAAGTGGAAAGAAGAAAGTATAGGAGTTGCCAAATACTAAAAGGTAATATTATTAAATTTTAAGAATATCCAGGTATATTAATATAATAAATATATATTGAATAATAATAAATTAAAATGATTGAATAAAATAAATAGTATAGCAAAATTAAATATAACATATTGTTTAAAAAATATAATGATTATTATTATTGACAAAGTATGTATAATAAGTTATTGTATGACAGAAGATTAATCTAGTAAATAAGAAAAAATAAAAATAATGTTTAGGACAGAATAATCACAATATAGGAACCCCGTTTTTTTTTTTTTTTTTTTTTTTTTTTTTTTCCCTCCAGATATATATATGCATGCATATACACATCCAAATTGTTTTTAAACATATTACTTTTTTTTTTTTTAATGAGAAAAAACTTCCTCCGCCCGACCCAACCATCCAATTACAACCTTAAAACCAAAACCCCACCCAACCTCCAGTAAATTAACAAAGACATTAGACACATCATTATCAAGAATTGTATATAATAGATTTTAGGAACTTAGTGGGATAGTTGTATTGTCTAGCTGACAGAAATAGAGATTTAAAATTGGAGACTTTAAAATCATCAGAACATAGAAACTTGATTCTACAGCAGTGATTATAGATGATATTGCGAAATACAGATTTATGTAAGCAGGAGGAAAAATGAGTAAAGCTATTTACTTTAAAGCTAAAATCTTTACGCTTATCATATATATTGAAACTAAGGCTATTTCTAGGAGTGATGGAGATACTTAGATCTAGAAAACTAACAGAATTGTTAAGCATATCATTTTTAATTAATTCCAGAGCAGATGGATATTTTATGGGGAAGATAATGTTATTATTATTAGTAGTGTTTACAAGTAAGATATCATCTATATATCGTTTAAGAATGATGTGTGTATTAGTATATTCTTTTTCATAGTAATATAAGTAAAGATCTGCAAGGTAACTAGATGCTGAACCACCTTGTGGTATACCATGATTTTGTAGATATATTTTATTGTTATGTAGAATAAAATTATTATAGATAATAAATTTAGATAGACAACTGAAATAAGTTACATCAACATGGGAAGGGAGCTGAATATGGTTAACACAAGTTTCAAATAATTCATTAATTACATTGTAAAGGTCGTCAAGAGGAATATTGTTAAATAGATCTTTAAAATCATAGGTATATAAAGAGGTAATATTACTAATAGTACATATTGTATTGCGTAGATCATAACTATTTCCTATAGAGTAATCATTACGTTTTATATAATACTCATGCATAACAGACAGTATCTTTAATAGAAGTTTACTTGCTACATTGCTATATGTGTTACATCCTATTGTAACAGTTCGAAACTTTAAAGGCGATTTATGAAATTTAGGGATTAGTACAATATAAGGATAGTTTAGATTATTATGTTGTAGGTTGAGAAGTTTATAGAAAGCCAGAATTTTTTTGTTACAAACTACAGTAGACAAATTAGTAGAGGAATAGATACTGTTATTTACAATTGTAGAGGCTAACAAGCTATGATATAACTGTTTACAAATAAAAGCATAGTTATTGGATGATTTATCTACATAAGTAATTATGAAATACTGCTTTATAAAGTCTATGTGAGTATGAAATTGACTATTGACAGGAGAACTATATTTTACATATTTAGCAATATTTTGCTTAAAGATTGAAAGTACTTTTACTTTCCAGGTAGTGAAGGCTTCAATAGGAGTGCTGTATTTTAAGGCAGTATTATATATGTAAAAATCTAAATCATAAGTGAATTGTGTTACAATGCCACTAAGAGAGTGTTTTGAAGGAATACGGTGTTTAGAGCCCTTCTGCATGAGTTTTTTTAACCTAATATCTTTTATGATAGCTAGATCCCCAGTAATGATGTGTCCATAATCCCTATTAATGAAGTTCCTATAGTGATTGTCATTGCATATACAGGGTGGTGTATCAGAAGGGTTATATGTTTTCGAAAAGGAGTTATAGTTAAATAGTTTCCTACCAAAGGGTAGGGGATATTTAAAGGACTTTTTAATAATGACATTTTTGATGGGAAAGTAAGTGTTATTAGTAGAAAATATTGTATTGAAGTTTAAGTTATTGATTGCAGGATTTGTGAAAGTAATTAATAAGTTAGAATTAGAAGGTGTATTATTAATGTTATTGGTTAGGTTTACGGTAAGTGCAGTGGCTCGTGCAACAATGAGATCGAAGAATAGGTGAGAAAAATGTCCAGAAATGTTAAGATTTGAAAAAATAGAAAAATACTTAACTAAAAGTTTCTTTTTAATGGAGTAAAAGAAAGTACGTATATTAATCCAATTATAAGTACTGGTATAGTAATTATATAATTTTAAAATAGCAGATTTTATATAACTATTAGAATACTTAGGACTATTACTCTTTTTACGTTTACCTCTAGAAGTTCTAAGTGTTTTATTATATATAGACAAGTTTAAAGTATTATAGATTGGAGAATATTTATTTATGTTAGTAGTGCTAGTACAATATATTAATTGTTTATTATATATATATATATATATATGCAATATATATATATATATTTATATATATTATATATATATATATATATATATATATATATATATATATATTATATATATATATATATATATGCAATAAAAACGCCGTTGTTGGAGTGGTAGGAGCGGATTTCTGTAGTCGGGCCCCATGTGGGGTGATGTTGAGCAGAGCATGCATGGCGTAATATCGTCGTAGGGTTCAGGAGGCGAGGCGGCTTGACTCTGTAGGCCCTGGCGTAGAGACCCTCCCTGGCCGCCCGCAAGTTTTGGGGGTTACATTATTTTATTAGACAATTTGATACATCTTTCCTTGGCAGTTGCGGCCACCCAAAAAGTTTTCTCCCGGGCTGCGTCAGCCTCTTTTATAAACTTTTGAGGTCGCGTCACGTGACCAGCGCCCATTGCAATTATTGACCAATCCAAAAATCTGGGCAGCGGTTTTTCAAGGTTTGTTGTGACTTTTAAGACACCAGATTGACTGGGCGCGGGGGCCGTTTATAGAACTACAAAGGAATTTCAAGTGACTGTGTATTAGTTGCGGTTTTTGAAAGCGAATTTCCTTTGTTCCCAACTGCGCAGTTCTAGAAATTTGGGATTTTAGCGGGGTTTTGATTTATTATGTTATATGTATCTACAGTAAAATGGCCAAACTTACGAATCAAGGAATCCAAGGAAGTTATGGTAGTCTAATATATTCAATGAACATAAAATCGCATACTAAAAAAAGGCATAAGTAGCTATATCCGATAAATTGAGAATCCGAACCGTCGTAAAATTGAAAAATGAAGTGGAATTGTATATATATATATATACATACAATTAGAGAGAGAGAGAAATTCAAAATAAGAGAGATAAACTTCTAGAAGGGGTAGGTTACTACGAGACGGTTTAAAATCACATCGCGATGTGTGGGCAGAAACGTTATATTCGTGTACCTGTTAATAATCACTTTTAGAAGGAGTGTTCAAGTAATACTGAGCTTCTCGTTCACAGTTTTTAAAAACTAATGCATCTTTCACAGATTATGCACTTGAAAAAATATGTATTTCATAGAAATGTTTCTTTTTTTTCTTTTCATTAAGTTGATGACATCGTCGGAGGAGAGCCCACTGTTTAAAAAACTTGGTTCAGAAATCAAACGAACATTTCAAAACTGCTTCCAAAGCGATTATTAACAGATTCATGAAGACGACGTTTCCGTCACCATATTTCTATGGGATTCTGAACCGAATTGGTGTATTTTACCCCTCTTAAAAGTTTGTCTCTCTAATTTTGAAACTCCATGTATAAACAGAAAAAGGAAAACAAAACTTCGAATTAAAAAATCATTCTTAAAGGATTGTCAATTATAAGAAACCGTCTTACATTGTCATTTTCTAGGGTGGAATTAGAGATAGAGTTACCATTCACCATTTAACTAATAACGTTCTTTCCTAATTTTAGTTAGGGCTCATTACCTTGTGACCCAATCAACAAATTTATACGCAATAAAGTTCAGATTTTATCCATTTCACTGTAATTTTAGCTAAAATTTTCTAATTTGAAAAATAGGATATCCGTAGAATAAGTAACAATGCGTTTACTACTATTTTATGAATTGTTATAATAAATACACACAAAACACTTTCCATTAATTGGTGTTTTTATAAACCGAATGTGCTTTAGACATAAATTCATAATTTGATTCTTATCTGGAGCAGTTTCCAAAAATCAAATTTGTCACTTGAAACTTCTGTATTCTCTTTGTTCCGGAGGTCTGCATATGTGGACCTTTTTCTTAAGCAGATAACCGCTACATGACCGAAACTTCCGAACTTCCAGAGCTCTAGCCTTTTCGAACGCTCCGGTCGTGCAGCGGTGTTACCGGTGCACAACCGATGAATTCTCGAACGCGCACTATGACAATACCGTTTAACCTACTTTGACGAAAATTGGTACGTATGGATATTTGAAAACGGGGAATATTTTTTCAATATCGATTTTGCTTTAACTTGCCGCTAGATGGCGCTGCAGAGTGTCGAATTCTATTCCATTCGAACACTTGCTGTGAAAATACCGTTCAACTGACTTTCATGATAATTGGTTATTTGTGGATATTTGGACACGGAGAATATTTTTACACTATCCATTTTGCTATATATCTTCCGCTAGATGGCGCTGCAGTACGTCGAATTCTATTCCGTTCAAGCACTTGCTGTGAATCGATTCTTCCGTTCAACCGATTTTGTTGAAAATTTTTACACATGGATATTTGAACATGGAGAATATATTTAAACTATTCGTTTTGCTATAACTTGCCAAAAGATGGCACTGCAGCGCATCAACTTCTATACCGTTCGACCAATCGTCATAAAATTTTTTATACTTACACACTTGAGCACGGTGAATATATTCTAAGTATTCATATGTTACTCACTACTGGATGGCATTATTACTTTAACTCGCCATTAGATGGCAATGCAGCACACCAATTTCTTGACCGGGCAATTGATCTCTATGAAAATTGATATACATAGATACTTGAACACGGAGAATAGTTTCATGCAATCCATTTTGCTATAACTCGCCACTTCTTGTGCTGTAGCACTTCATTACTTTAACGCGAAATTATATTCTATTTATTAAAAGAATACATTTTTATAGTGTATTAAGATGTATGTAATGTATTTGATTTGATTTAAAATTTATTTTCTCGGCCTTATAATCATAGATTACAGCTCTGGTAATAAAAAATGAAGAAAACGAATCATTCAATATATTAATCAAAAATACCAAATTTTTATAAAACACCCTTTTTCTAGCTTAAAATAATAATCTTAATTGAGTACAGATATGTTAATTAAAAAAAGGGCTGATTTTGCAAAAACGATCATTCTATAGCTTAAATAATAATCAAAATTGAGTACAGTTATATTAATCAAAAACGGACAGACACTTCTCATTTTTGATTATTATTTACCTAAATGGAGCTGTTGTAATGCTCAAAAATTGAGAATTTTTCGCTCCATTGATTTTTGTCGATGAATGGAGCAAATTTTACTCAATCGGGAGAATGGCTGTTTGAAGTAAAAATTGAGCAAAAATATACTGCGTTTGATTATTATTTTACTCAATAGATTTAAGCGTGTAGTAACGATTCACGATTTAACTAATAACGTTCTTTCCTAATTTTAGTTAGGGCTCATTACCTTGTGACCCAATCAACAAATTTAAAAGCAATAAAATACAGGTTTTACCCATTTCACTGTAATTTTAGTTAAAATTTTGTAATTGTAAAAATAGGATATCCGTAGAATAAGTAACAATGCGTTTACTACTATTTTATGAATTGTTATAATAAATACACACAAAACACTTTCCATTAATTGGTGTTTTTATAAAGCGAATGTGCTTTAGACATAAATTCATAATTTGATTCTTATCTGGAGCAGTTTCCAAAAATCAAATTTGTCACTTGAAACTTCTGTATTCTCTTTGTTCCGGAGGTCTGCATATGTGGACCTTTTTCTTACCACTGTTAAAACGATTCTTTAAGATTTTTAGTTCTGAATGGACGTACATATGCGTCGATGCTTTAATTTTGAATTAATGATTTTAACGCACCTGAATGTGTAATTCCTACACACTGACGCACAGATTTCATTTTTGCTTGCCGTTATTTTATGTTTGTTTGCCGTTACGCAAAAGACTATTGGAATGTTATTGGAACTTCCGAAGTTGAATTTGGGAATAATTTTTGCTTTTTTTGAAATTCACACAGATGAAAAGAACTGGTAGGACGTCATTTATCTTTAGAAGTGTCTTGACAATTTTCGTTTATGGGTAATAAAAACTTTTTACTACTGGAACAGAGATTGTGCATCAGGCTTCCACACACATTCGAGAAATTATTTGTAAATACGCTTTCAACTTATCGATTTTAAGTGTAATTTTTCTTTCTAATTATGAGATTGCTCTTTCATTTGAGAGGTGAGATTTTTTTCGGATTTGAAAAGGGCTACTGAATGAAAAATTTCTATATTTTAAAAATTTCGAATATTTTTACCAAAAATTTTCAAATAAATAAACAACGCGATGATAATCTATAACATATTCATTCTTATATTTTTAGAAAGCGGGATTATGCCCGCCATATTTATTATTGGATGAAAAAGTTAATAAAAGTGAATATGTTATGCAAAATTCAATATAAAAGAGTAAAATTTCTTTAATTAAGATATAAATTTTTACTGTCTAGGAATATTTAATTATTTTAGATGTCAATACTTGTGATCGTTAATAATTGAATTGATAACGATCATTTAAATTCAAATATTCTTAACGAAAAATCTAACAAATAAATAAACTATACATTAATATTTGCATAGTATATTAATTTTTATATTTTTAAAAAGCGAAATTATGCATTTCATATTCATTATTGGATGAAAAAGGAAAATTTATAAAATGAACGTGTCATCTGGTATTCAATAAAACAATAAAAATGTTTTAATTAGATAAATTTTTACCCTTCAGAAAGATTTAATTAGTTTAGATGTTAATATCTGTGATCTTTAAAATTTGTGTTGAATACGATTATACTAATGCGAAAAATGTTTACGAAATTTTTCATATAAATGACTATACAAAATGGAAAAACAATTTAAGTTAAAATATCATGAAATATCTTGACTAAAAAAAATGGTTTGTTGATTTAAAAAAATTTTATTTGGCTCTATATCAAAGAAATATTTTTGTTGAACCAAAAAAATTTGGTTAATCCAACAAAATACTTTAATAATTTAGAAAAAATTTGAGAAAAACCAACAAAAATTCTCAGTTGAAATAGCGACAACCAAATTTTGTTGAATCAATAGAAATTTTTTGAATTCGGCAAAGCATTTTTTCTGTGTGTTCAATTACTTTTCACAGTTATTGTTATTTGCATACAGTTGATTAACAGACCAGTGAAGTAAAACCTGTCTTCAACAAACTGCAAATTACGGAAACATTTTTCGCTAAGGGAATGTACGTGTACAATACTCGTTAAATTGAATTCAACAGAATGTACACCCTCCAAAAAAAAGTATTCGAGTAAGAGATAAACTTCCTATGTTTGTTTTGTATATTAAAAATTATTTATCATGGTATATGAATTAGGCTATGTATAAATATGGCTTTCCATATTTCCGTCAAGTTGTGCGATTTTCTAAAACTCAATTATTATTAGCAAATCTAAAATAGGAAATTTATCTCTTACTCGAATACTTTTTTTGGAGGGTGCACATTTTATTAATACAGATTTAAGCTTAACAAAATGTCTTTTAAAGATAAACGTCACTGTGTATTCGAAATATTTCATACAACTGCTTCCCATGCAGTGTAATTGTGATAATTCCCAGTAAACTCAGTTATTAATCAACTCCAGTATTTTCATTATGAAAGATCATTCTTTTTAGTATTGTATGAATATAACAGTTATAATGAATACACATTACATAAATTTATAAATTTGTGTAAGCTTTACATCATCAAATCTCATATATCATTAGAATGTAATACTGAAATTTTACTTCCTCTAAACCAAAAAACCCCCCCCATACACCATAAATA
Organism: Cheiracanthium punctorium; assembly: GCA_038373885.1. Taxonomy (NCBI): domain Eukaryota; kingdom Metazoa; phylum Arthropoda; class Arachnida; order Araneae; family Cheiracanthiidae; genus Cheiracanthium; species Cheiracanthium punctorium. The sequence goes on along the minus strand of JAWZYV010014543.1, from coordinate 68,310 downwards.
CCCTTATTCTTTTCACATCAATAACACCCCTATCCTCCACCCACCCCCAAATACAATAAACAAATAACACACCTCCACATAACACCAATCCACACAACCCCTACTCAACCCACTCATTCCCTCACTCCTACTACTAATCCTCAAACCCTCCCACTATTCTTCCAACACAAAAACATCCAATCCATAAACTCAAACCCCCTCTCCCTCAAAACAAACCAAATACCAACATCTCTACACAATCATACCAACCACAAACTTACTAACAAAAACCTTCCCATACCCCTCCCCCCACATCCCCAAAATTTCCAAAACATTCCTTCCCAAAAACCACTATTCTATCCCACCTTTCCCATTTACACCCTATAAAACATAAAACCTCCCCCCTCCCCCCCACTAATCATTCAACCTTCAAACACTTATCAATACCAATCTCATTTTCCCCAACCATCTATCCCATCTCCCCCCTCTAAAACTTCCACACCTTAAAATCACACCTTCATTCTAATTTACTTAAAAACATAATACCCTTTATACTACTCAACATCAACAAAACCCCATACACTACCACTTCCAAACCCACATCCTTCCTAAATAACCAAATCCACAACACCACCCAATAACAATACCATATCATTCCCAATTTCCCATAACATAACAATCTAATTCCCCCCACCATACCCTAACTAAAACCCCACTACTACAATAAACACTAAACCCCCCCACCAAACAAATTATAAAACCCATCAAACCCAAATCTTCCCCCCCTCAAAACAATATCACCCACTATTTCTAATCCCAATCATCCAACACCACCCCTCCATCATTTTACTACTACCCTAACTCTTATACCACCCCACAATCTCCCAAAACACAATCACCCAAAAACTATCACCAAACTCTTCACCAAAAATCCTCCTATTCTTCTATTACAACCCCCCCCTTTAAACTACCCATATTCCCTCTCCACACTAAAATATCCACTAAACTCATACCTCCCAAATATTACTAACCTACTCTCTCATTCCCTTCATCCCAAAAACCTCCAATTTCCCAACACCCTATAACACTCCAACAACCAAAAACTCCTCATACCTATCATAACCACACCATTTACCAAAAAACCTTTACCATCTACCAAAATTACAAAAAAATATTAGCAATTAACCCTCACACATAAAATACTCAAAACAAAACTACTATCCCCTTTCAACAAACCAACACCCTTAACCACCCTACATATATTTATAACATCGCTTTACTACCACATCACTTAAAAAATTTATACTTTAAACAAAATCAATAACCAAAAAGTAACTATACAAATTAATATCAATAAACCACTTAAACACCCTATCCCCTACAATACCTCCTTCCCAAAAAATCCCATATACTACTAAAAATAAAACAACCATAACTTTCCAAAGAACATTACCTTTCAAAATCAACCCCCAATATAAATACAAACCTCCCACAACACTATCTCACTTATATTTTATAACTTTAATTAATATAATATAAAATCAATAAAAACTACCATCATAATATTACCCACACATTTTTACATCAAACTTAACAACAATAATCAAATTAAATAAAAACATTCTATAACTTATTAGTCAATTCTAAATAATCCTTACCAAACGTTTAATTTTCCATCACACCTAAAATTTAATTATCTTCATAACAATACACACTACTAAATGCCACACAAAAATAGTTATATATATAATCGGTACAACAACTGAACTCCATAGTGTCTCGTGCTTCTAAATACTGTTTTTTAAACACCACCAATAACATTTAACACCAATACACAAGTCATTCAGGAACCCACCATTATTACTTTCTAGAACTAGTTTTTTAGAACACTAGATGCAACAATTAACTCCACAATCAATCAGAAACTATCTAATACCAAACCGCATTACTATTCACACACACCTTCATAACAATCACACCCCAAAATAATTCCCTTTATACTTTAAAAAACCTATTAAAAATTCATTTAACAATGTTACACACACCCAAAAATTACTCTAATCTCATATTAACACACATCACAAAAAACCACATAACACAAAGCACCTTAAAACACATACAACTAAATACCCAATCAGTTTCACACAAACCCATCTACATACTATACAACCCCCAATCCATAACACTCCCATCCACTACTTTTTTCAATCCCCTCAAACACACCAAATCCTTCTTCTACCCCTCTTTATATCCCCATACCAAACATATTTAAACCCACCACTCTATCCAAATCAACCTACACTCCTCTCCCATAACTTAACAACATTAAAAACCATCAAACATCCCCCCCAAAACAACCATAAATCCCAACTTTCCCCACATCATCCCCACTCCCCCCCACTACCTCCCCTCAATTTCAAAATTCTCCACCACTCAACCATTAATTCTCCCCTACCACTCCACCCCATTCAAAACTATCCTTTAAACACTCACACTCCCACTCCACAACCCATCTACAACCAATCCCCCCCCCTAAACCCCAACCCAATTTCCCTACTACCCCTACACACTTACCCCCCTCCCCCTATAACCTATCCCCCCCCATCCCCAAACTACCTATCCTTAAACTCCACCTCCATAATACCTCCACCACCTCCTCTCTTCTAATCCTCACACCACACCTACACCTCTCCATAAAAACCCTACCTACACCACCCCTTCCTATCCTTCACACCCCAATCCAACCCAACCCCAATCCCAACATAAACCATTCCATCACCCCATCCCCACCAAACCCCTCACATCCCCCCCTCATCATCTTTATTCACCTCCCCCCTCATTCCCCAAAACAAAACATAACATTAAAAACCTACCTCCTCACACCCCAACCTACTCCTCATATACCACATTCTTCACCCATCACCTCAATACCCCCCCCAACCCTCACCCATACCATAACATTAATCTCATCAATAATCTTAAACTCTCAATATCTACCCCTATCAACCAAACCTCCATTATTAACCTACACCCTTCTCCCCCAACATCACTAAACCAGACACACTCATAACATCCCCCATAACTCACATCCATTTCCCCAACCTAAACAACCCATACACTCCTCAATAACCTAATTTACCCCCACCAAGCTATCCTATCCTTTACAAAAAAGCATCATCCCTTCCTCCCCACTCAAATAAAAACACAACACATATCCATCCATATCCACTCACCTCCCCACCAAACTTAATACAATAACTACACCAACCTCTACTCCTCCTCACCATACCCTTAAACAACCAAACTTCCCTCCATCTCAATATCCCCCATCCTCAAAACCTCAAATCTCAAATAACTCACCCTACACACATTCCTTCAATCCCATAAACTCCCCCCAACCCAACCCCTCCCCTTACCACACTCCTCTTTAAACCCCAAACCAACCCATCTAACAAATCTAACCAAACCAAAACACAAATAATACCTCAAACTCCACTACAAACAAACCTCCCAAAAAAAATACAACCCTAAACAAACAATTAACTCACACAATCCCCCACTCACTCACAACAACCCCCTTTAACTATCCACTTTCCAACAAAACATACCCACCCCCCATCAACTACTCCTCTCTCCCAAACACAAAAATCAAATTCCCCCCAAATCTAAAATCCCCACTAACCCAATCACTCCCACATTCCTACCACAAACACCACTACCAACCACAAACATCACCCACCAAAACCACACCCTCCCCCCTACTTCCCCAAACCAACAATATCCACCCAAAAAAATTTCCTATCACATACCCAACCCCTCCAAAAATACCCACTCCCCCCACCCCCCCAACAAAACTCATTCTCAAATAATCTTCCTCCAACTTACATCAACCACCACATATACAATACCATACCAACCAACCATCCCCCAAATTCTAAAACTCAACACCCAAAATACTACCATCTTAAAAAAAACCAAAATAAAATAAATCATAACCCCACCCAAAACAACAACCCCCTAAATTCTCTACCCCAACACCAAACCAACACCATTAACCAACCCCCCATCACACCATCCCAAACACTCTTCACCTACTCCCCAACTCCCCTTACCAAACACCCCCCCCATTACTCTCCCCAAAACATTTCTAAACCTCACAACCTTAACACACAAACTCCCCCCACCCCACCTTAACCTTCATCAAAACATAACCCCATACACCTTACCTAAAAAACCCCTACCACCTCTTCCCCCCCTACTCCCCCCCCACAACTATAACAATAACCTAACCCCCCATCCTTTCTCTTCCTCCAACAATCACATCCCCCCCCATATTCCAACATCCTACTCATCCTCCTACCATACACCATATCCCCTTATCTTCCTCCCAAATCCCCCCATCCCATAATCAAAAAAACTATCTTCATCCATACTAACTAAACACTTACTCCCAATTCAATTTATAAATCTAAACCCCCCCCAACACCCTCCCCTAAACCTCCTAATCAACAAACCCTCCCCTTCCCCATTCTATCAACCTCTCAACCCAAACACTATCCATCCTAAAATTCCACAACCTTAATACCAACCCATATAATCTAAACCCCTTACCTAAAACACTACCAATCCAACCAACTTCCAAACCCCTACACTAACCCTAACATTATCACTTCACAACTCAACCTTCACATCATCACCCATAACCCACACACTCCCATACTCCACTTCCAATCCCCCTCCAACCCCAACACATCACCTCACCCCTCATACCCATACAACTTATCCACCTCCCTAATCACCTATATAATCACCCCCATCTCCCCCAACCCCCAAAAATAACTTTACTCCTACCCCACATACCAACACCATCCCACCAAACATTCACCCTCCCTCATACATTAAACCTTCCACCCCCATCCTTTCAATTAATTCTAATAAACTTATTCTAAAAAACCCTTTATACCTTTACAATCTCACCACATCCTCCCCCCCTCTCCCACATCAACCTCCTCACTTCCCCCCATACTCTTCTCTCCACCATTTTCCCAACATACCTCCTACTCCCCACAAAAAATACAAAACCACTAACCATTAATTCTTCCTAATCACACATCCAATCAAATCTCAAGTTACTCAATACCATAATAAAACCTAAAATTCCAACAACACCCAAAAACATTTACAACCTCTATAAAACAATACAAATCCCACCCATCCCCCCTACATAAATAAAAAAAACTAACACCATTAACCTAACAAAACACCCAAATAAACAATAATACCCACTCCAAAATCCCCAAAAACAATCCATATAAAATAAAACCTCTCCTACCCCTCCCCACAATCTCACACTTCCACAAAAACACTAAACAACATCAAAAACAAATCACATAACCCTATACATCAACCCACAACACCTCACACTACCAACCATAAACCTAACTCCTCCCCTTCACTCCTACCACTATCCCCCACTCCCAAACCTACATCAACACTACCTCCATACTACACTCATTCCTCTTAATATCATCCCAATTACATATCTACATAACACCTCACCCACCATCTACCCATAAAACCAAACCTATCCCTCCACCACAAATCCAAATCACACTCCCCCATCCCATCATCTATTCCCATACCCACCCCCCTCCCCAAACCCCCTAACATCATAACAACCTCCTCCCAACCACATACCAAAACCCTCAAATTCCCTCCTCACCAACCCACATCACCCTCATCACACTCAATTCACCTCCATAAACAACTCATAAACAACACTATCTCCCCTACATCTCATCCATCACTCACATATACACTCCCAATAACAAATCACTCATACAACATCCCCTAATACATTCATCCCATTCTACTCCCCTACACACCCTCCCTCCCAACTCCCCATTTCCACACTACTCACCATCCCCCTTTACTCATACCCACTACAACCACCCCTAATATACATATTCCACCACCCCTCCCAACCCCCCAAACAAAAACCACACCACAACACTCAATATACCACACTACCACAAACCACCAAACACCAAAATAACTCCCTACCTCAACAATACCAACACTCCCCAACTCAACAATCTTCAATCCAAAAATCAACCACCACCAAAACCTAACACCACCTCCCACAACACTAACCCTACTCAATACCATCAAAACACCTATTCCCCCACCCTCCCCCATAACCCCACCCCCACCACAAACTCAAAACCTCTCCATTACAAAACCCCACACCAACCACCACACTAATCATCAACACCACCACATAATAAATAATATCCCACTCCTACCCACCCCATTTCAAACCTAAAACCCACCATTCTAACACCCCCACAAACACCCACCATACCTACAACACCCAACCTAAACACACCTCCCTAATACCACATCATTCTCCAAAACAACACCTATCCCACACAATATTACCAATAAACCACACCCCCTCAACACCACATCACTCCCATTCCCCTCAATCTAACCCTAACATACCATCCTACATCTTCACAACCTTCACCTAATAAACCAAAACCATCCAAATCCCTCCCTCACCCTTCCCCACTCCAACATAACATACACATCCTACACTTCCCCCCATATCCTCATCAAACTTCCACCAACCTCACCAAAAAACCAAACCTCTCCTATCACTCAATTTCCCACCCACATCCTAAAATCCATAATCCCTACTCCATCCACTCAATTCAAACACACCCCACTAATCTTTATCCCACTCACCTCTCCACAACCAAAAACTCCCTACCAAACCCTACCCCCCCAATACTCAACACAAACCCCATCATCCACATCATCCCCACATTCTCTCCATCTCCCCTATTCACTCAATCCCATATCCCCCTTTCTCTAATCCCACTCACTCCAACCCACCCCTCCTCATTTTCCTCACTCCCCTAACACTCTATCCCCTCAACTCTCCCAAAAAATCCTCTCATTATATACCTCCTCCTATACCCCCCCTTACACACTCACATATTCCTTCATCCTAAACTCACTACCTCCAACATACATAACCTACTCTCTCATTCCCTTATCCCAAAAAACTCCAATTCCCCACCAATACACCACTCACAACAAAACCAACCACTCATCCCTAATAACCCACACACTAAAACCACAATAAAAAACTAACCACACTATACAAACACCTAACCACAAAAACCAACATTCACAACACTACCCTACCAACCAAACTCATAACCAATACTCATCACCAATCACTACACCACTAAAAACATACTTACACCATCATCACTCAACCCCAAAAAACACCACCCACCCAACTTCCACAACCTAACCCACCATATCCTCATATACACCAAACTCCTCCACAAATCAACTAACAAAACAACCCTTACAACCAATACAAAAACTAAATCCCAATAAAAACAACCCATAAAAACCACCCATCCCACAAACTAACCACACTAAAACAACCCTCTTCCACCACACCAATACATTCCCTATACCTCTACACCAACACACCTCCAAATACTCAATCTACCACATATAACAAATTAACTAACACATTACAAACAACACCCAACTATTAAACTCTTACACATACACACACAACCCCACTAACCAACCACCACACCCACTTAACCCCTCCAAAATAACGCATCAAAACTTTCAACTCTCCCATCCAAATCTAAACCCCCTCACACACCAACTCAATCCACCAATCCTCAATCCTACACCACCCAAACAATCACATACATCCAATATAATACATCTTTCTATTATCACAAACCAACACACAACCAAACTACACAACCAACCTAAAAACACATAAAACTACACACAAACCTAACAAAATAAACAAACCCATCTAACACCAACTCCACCTAAAATCCCCAACTAATACAAACTCCCCTTAATATATAACCCCCCAAATCACCAACCCATCTACATTATTCACCAACTCACAAAAAAAATACATATCACCAAATAACCACTACCAAATCAAAATACACTAAACATACAAAACATCTAAATCTCAACACACCACTCAAAAAACAACCCCCCTACTCCCATAACACCCCACATACCCCCACCCACCAACCACTCACCTACCAACCCACAACAAACCCCAACACCACCACCCCCAACACCACAAACCACACAACCCCACACACCATCCAACCACATCATCACCCCCCACCCTCTCCCACCACACCCCCCCCCCCACATACCAACCCCCCCAAAAAAACAAACCACCAAACAACACCACACCCCCTCTCACATCCCACACACCATCCCCCACCCTCAACACACACCCCCACCCCCTACCCTCCCCCCCACCCCAACCCCCACCAACCTCCCAACCATATAATATTCCCCCCAACTCTTCTTTCCACACACCCCCCCCCCCCACATCCACACCCACCTCTCTCCCCCACCCCCCCCATTACAAATCCCCAATATTCAACCACCCAATTTCCACCCAATTCCCCATTATATCCGATGCATAGTAAACTCTCTAACCACCAGTTCTACCCCCCCCCCCAACCAACCAATAACACAACATAAACCCACATCATCCCCCCTTTATTCTACCGCCCACCACTCAACACAATACCAAACTCTTTCCCCTGCCATCCCACCCAACCCATTCACCCCCCCCACCTAATACCCCCCCACATATCTCTCCCACAATCACTCCCACACCCCACACCACCCACCACCCAACAAAAAACCTCCTCCCCCTTTCTAACACACTCACACAATCAACCCCAACAATCCACCCAATCAACCCCAACACCCCCACTTACCCACACACCCCCCCCCCCCCCCCTCACCCCCCCACCCCCCAACCCCCCCCCCCCCACAACCCCACCCCCCCCCCCAACCCCCCCCCACTCCCCCACTTACACCCCCCCCCCAACCACCCCACCACCAACAAACCTCACCCCCCACCCACCCATACCCCCCAACCCCCCCACCCCCCCCACCACCACCCACCCCACCTCATACACCAAACACCCTACACCCCACCACCACACACAACACCACCACCACCCCCCCCCCCCACCCAACCCACATAACCCCCCCCCCCATAACCATCACCAACACCAAACCAAACCCCCAACCCCCCCCCACATACCCACCCAAATCCCACACCCACCTACCCCCCCCCCACCCCCCCCCCCACATACAAAACCCCAACCCTCCTTACCAGCAAACCACCCCCATTACCCCAAACACCAATCACCACCATTATCCCAACCCCATCCAACCAACCCCTAAATCCACAATCCCTCATCCACCCACCTACCAAACATCCCCCTACACCCACCCACACACCTACACCTCCCAATCACATATACCACACCAATCCACTTATCCCACATACCCCCCCCATCACCCCCCACCACACCACCATAAACTCTCACCCCACCACCCTATCAATCTCAATACACTCCACCCCAACCTAACCCCCCCAACAAACAACACAACCACCCAATACAACCCCAAACAACCCATCCCCATACCCAACAAACCACCCCCCCCCTCCCAACCTAACCCTCCCCCCCCCCATCCCTTTCTCCATCATTCCACAACAAACTATTACCACTCACCCCCCCAAACTTCAAAAACTCAACCCTACACACTCCCATCACTACCCCTCCCCTAATACTCCCCACCCACCCTCCCTCTATCCAAATCACCACCCATTAACCACTAAAACACAATCCCCCCTAACTCCCCCCCCCCTCACCCTCCCATCCATACACTCACCCTAAACATACCATCCCCATCCCCCCCATAATCACCAAAACACCCACCTTAATCCCTTCTAAATTTCCACACTCCCTTATCCACCCCAACCACCACCAATACATCTCCAATCACCTCATCCCCCCCCACCACCCCCCCCCTTCCTTCAACATCATACTCCCATCTCACACTCCAACTCCCTTACCCATATCCTCCCTCCTCCACCCTTTCACTATTCATATATTCCCATTATATCATACCCCCTTACATCCACACACTCCCCCCCTCACACATTCAACCAACACCACCCAAATACCCCACCTCCCACTCCAAACAATCCTCCCCCACTAACCCACACACACTCACCATACTATCAACATCTAATACTACTCCTCCCATTTACACTATTCCTATACTCCTACTCCTACACCCACCCCCCCCACACCTCCCCCCCCCCCACCCAATTATTATTCCTACACCAACTCCCTCCTCAACCCAAATCACTAAACCCCCCCCCCCATCCACTCATCTCCAACACCTCTCATACAACTTCCCTTCCCCCCACACCTCATCCCAACAACCACCCCACCTCACCAAACATACATCCCTATATATATCCCACTCTTCACCACAACCAACACTAACCCTCACCACCCACCCAATTCCCCACACTTTACTCCAAATCCCCCCATATCAAACCCTCCTCCCTTTTTTCCCCCTCACACCCTCACCATTATCCACTCCAAAACTCAAAAAATTCTCCTCTTCATATCCCCTTCCCCCTCTATCTACCCCCCCCCCCTTTTCACACTCAATATTCCCCTCCTCATCACTAAACTACATCACTCCCCCCAAATCATTACTAACCCACTCTCTCATTCCCCTTCATCCCAAAAAACACCAAATTCAATACCTCATAACCTCTAAACCCATACACATCATCATACTCTCATAACCCCCCACCATATCCAAAAAACTTCCTAACAACATCCTTATACCCCCTAACCCTTTCAACACCATTCTCCCATACCCCTCCTTCACAAAATACATCCCACCCAACAACAACTTTCCATTCCCCCTACCCCCTATCTAATCTTCATCACCTCTCGCTATCCTATTCTATTTTTTTCTTTTCTTCCCATCTTAAACATTTAACACTCAATATTTTAATCAAACCCTCCTAAAACCATATCAAACAATTCCTTCAACATCTCTCCATTATCTATAAATCATATAATACTTATATTAGACCACAACTTAATAATCCATTAATTTCCCCTTCACCATCAAATTATCTTACATAACAAACAACAATCTAAAACATTTTTATAACTAAAAATATCTCGATCCTACATAATATCTTTCATTATTCAAAATAATACTACCATAAAAATTATCCCATACCAAAAAAACATCACTTAAACAACATAAAACCCCACTCTTACCTCAATAATTACACTTAAAATTTAATATAAATTAATAAATAGGATGTATATCTGCGCTACTTCAACAAATTAATACAATTGAATTCAAAATTTACCACATATCAATAAAAACAACATAAAAATAACATATATATATAAATATACTGAAGTACATAAAAAAAACTTCTCTTTTAACCCATTTAATTTTATGTATTTCCCAAAAAATTAAAATTTTCATCATAATTGCAACCAGCAAACTCCAACACAAACATCTAAAATTTATTCAGATATAAAAAAAAAACAAAATAAATAAATCACACACAATCCATACAACACCTCAAAATTAAACACAACCAATACCCTAACAAAAATAACCAAAAATAAAAATACCCAAAAATCCCATAAAATCTAAACAATCACCCAACACCCAAAAACATTTTAAAACAAATAACATACCATTTCCCCACCCCACCACTAAACATCCACTTCTTAAACAAAAACCACAACCCACAAAAACCTTATTTAACATAAAACAAACAAACAAAAAAACCACAACCACACCACCTCCAAAACACCACATCCCACAAATCACCAAAAACACCAATATTACACTAACAACCTTATCTACATTAACCTCACCAACACACATTCAAACCACATCCTTCACAAACACTCAACATAAACATTAACAAACAAACAATTTCCACAATCCCAAACCATTACATTACACACCTCTCTCCCCTAAAATACACCTAACCACCACTATCCACAAACTCAACCATCATCCACTACCCTAATCACACCAATACATCTCAATTTCAAAAATCCCACCAACCCCCCCACTTAATCAACATTTTTCCCCTCACAACCTCCATCCCCCCTCCCACTCAACACCATAACAACCCCCACAACAATACCCCCAAACAACCCACCAATACCCTCTCCTCCCTAAAACACAATCTACCCTCCTAAAACAAATATTCCCCTTACCCAACATAACCAACCAAATACACATCCCCTTCACACCACAAACCTCATCAATTCATACAACCCTCTCCCCCCCCAAAATAAATCAACACTAAACTTTCAAACCCACCCAAATAACAACTACCCTCTATCTCACCAATACTAATAACCATATCAATCCTCCTAAACAACCTCATTCCCCCACCCAAATCAACCAAAACATCACCCCACCACAATAGTCATCCATTTATCTTAACCCACTACCCATCCCAACACCCTCATCCCACTCACTCCAAATCCATCACTCTTAACAAATATCCCAACCATTACCACTTCTCCTAACATATATCTAAACGACTCCTCCATACTCTCTTAAACTCCCACCACAACCTACTACTTTTCTATTACTTACCTAAACACAATCTCCTTTAAACTCCCCAACTACACCATACCCCAACTTTCTTTAATCTTCATCAATCATCCCCAAAACTCACCCCCCCACAAACACCCTTACACCACCATCCAATCACCCCCATAATCCAATCAATAACTGGTTTCCATACACGCAGCACATTCCGAAATCCTCATACATATTGCCAATCTAAGGCTGTAAACTACATTTTCTTAACTATAACACATCATCCCAATATGACTCATAATATTACAACCACAGCCCTAACACCAATCCTACTTTCCCATATACACAATTCCAAACATACAAAAATTCACCACATCATCTTCATAAGCCCCTTCAATACCAAATTACACCCCCCACCTTATTCATCCATATACCCACAACATTCCACATTACCTCTAACCAATAACTTTCCACATCAACCTTTTCAAAAACCCTCTTCTAACTTTCCAACCCAACACTTCTCCCAACCCCCACTACCACCTCTCTCCTTCTACCTACATATCTCACTACAACTACCCACACACCCCACAATACACAAAACTAACATTCCCATTATTTCAATTAAATACTCCACACCACCCAATACTCAAATCAAACCACTCAAATCAACCTCTCCTTTCTCAATCATATAACTCAATCTCCCAATACACCCATACACACCACTACCTAAATCCCTCAATACATCACACCCAACCCAACAACCTCCCCCCAATTTCCCTTCTCAATTCTACAACCATCACTCAATAACAACTCACCCAACATCTTTCCTAATAACCCTCCCCCCCTCTAATTCTTCTATTACAACTATCCAATGCATCATACACTCTCGTTAACCACTATATAAATTTTTCCCATATTTTTTTCAAAACCACTACCCATACTACACACCATAATCCTCATCTTCTCCTCAACCATCCCATCTCCCCACCCATTAACACACCTAATACCACTTCCAACCCCAACTATAACACCATATCGTACAACCTATATTAAACCCTACAAAAAACACCCTCCAATCATACCAACACACAAAAAAAAAAAACCCATACACCAAACCCATCCAACAAACCCAACCCTAAAAAATCACCAAAACCCACCAACTCCTCAAAATCAAAACCCTAAAACAAACAACAAAACCACACTACCACCAACCCAACCCCAACACACCCCCAAATACACTAACCACAACATATCATAACATAACCTTCACTACCATACAACCAACAATACCAAACCCCCCCCCCTCCCCCCTACCAACGTCTCCACAAAACACAACTACCCTACCACCATCATTCATACAAAAACCACAACCCCCATACACCAATACAACTATCCCCATCATCACAAACACTAATAAATAAACTAACACCACCAAACCACACCCCAAACACAACTTAATACACACCATACAAACCACAACAACCACCCTCCACCTAAAAACCCCCCACAAACAACAAACCCAACCCAACTTCCAAAACAAACTTTACCACCAACAACCTCCATCACCAACCACCCACCCACCCACAACCACAACCACACCCCACCACAACACACAACCCCCACACAACCCCCACCAATACCAAAAACCAACACCCCCAACCCCACCCACAAACACCCCACCACCCACCCCCCCAACACCCCAACCCCACCACAACCACCAACCCAAACACCCCAACCACACACCCCACCCCAAAACCACACCCCCCACAAAACCCCCCCACACCACACCCCCCAAACCAAACCCCAAAACCACACACCTACCTCCCACCACCCCAACACAACACCACCACCTCACACCCCACCCAAAACCCCACAACCACCCCACAAACCACCCCCACACCACACCCAAACCCAAACACTCCCCCCACCCATCCTCACAACTCAACACCCCACCACTACCACAAACCCCCACACCCCCCACACAAACCAACACCCAACACACCCCAACTCCCCACCTATCCCCCATCAACCCCTCACAAAATCCACACACACAAAAACCCCAACAACACCCACCTACCACAACACCACCCAACACATCCCAACCACAACATCCACACCACAAACACCCTAACCCACCCCAACACACATACCCACACCAACCACAAAACCACACCCCATCCCCCAACCAACACACAACACCCCACCAAACCACAACCCCCACCAACCACATCACCCCACCACACCACACCAACACCAAACACAAACCCCACTCAAACCCCCCCATACCACACCACACCACACCACAAACCTCCACACCTCACCAAAAACAACACCAAAACCCCCACACCAACCACCCACCCATACACAAACCACCAACACCCACCCCCCACAACCACCCCAACCCCCCACAAACAACCCAACCCCAAACAACCACCCCAACCCTCCCAAAATACCACAATACCAACCCAAACACACAACCAAATACCCCCCAAATCTTCACAACCCCCCATCCCCTCACATCCCCACAAATACCAATCCCCCCAAAACACCCATATCACTACAAAAACCAACCCCCTCACCACCCACCCCAAAACAACACATCCACACCCCAACCAAACAACTCCCTCCCCAACCAAAACACCCACAACAACCCAATCACCACAAACACTCCACCTCACCTCCTACACCAATCCCACCCCCAACCATATACCTCCACACCACCAACACAAATACCACACACTACACACTCCCATATAACACCACATCAAACATCCCATACAAACCCACCATATATACCCCAACAACAACATATACAACCTCCACTAACACACACCATCCACAAACCCCAAAAACCATACCCCAACCAACAAAACAACTCCCACCTCAAAATCCAACACCACCCCCCATAACCCCCCTAACCATACTCAATATCAATATCCAATATACCCTACAATAACACCCTAACAACCCCCACCCAAAAACACAACCCACCAACACACAACTCACAAACACACCCACCAACAACCCCCACCCCCAATCCCACCCACACAAACCCCCACACCCACCAAAACACCCACAACCACCAAACCCACACCCCAACACAACATCCCCACCCCCCCACCACAACCCAAACACCCCACCCCCAACACACCCACCCCACACCACACACACCCCACACAACACCCACACCAACACCCCCAACCCACACCAAACACCAACCCACCAACCCCCCACCCCACACCCACCAACACAACACCCACCAAAACACCCCACAAAACACCAACCCCCCCCCACAAATCCTACAACTACCCCACAACCCACCCACACCACAAAACCACAACCCCCACCCAACTCAACCCCACACCCCACAAAACACCACACCCCCAACCACACCCAACCCCCCACACCACCCACAACACCACACCCCACACCACCAACACCACCCCACCCCCAACACCCATAACACCCCCAACCCCCACACCACAATCACCCCCCCAACACACCACCCACAAACCAACCACAATCCACCCCACACCCACCCAACCAAACACCCCAACCCACCCACCACAACACACCCACAAACCACCACAAAACCACACCCATCACCAAATCCCCCACACCTCCACACCCCCAACCCCCACAACAAAACCCCACCACCCAACCACAAACCCACACCACCACCACACCCAACACCCAACACCCCACCACCACCACCCAACAACCCACCACCACTCCAACACACCCCCCACACCAACCACCCCCACCCCAACAACCCACAAACCCAAACCCCACCCCCAAACCACACCCACCCAACCCCCTACCCCACCACTACACCACCACACACCCCCACCCACACCCAAAAAACCTCACCACCAAACCCCACCCCACAAACCCCCCACCCACCACACCAACACACCCCCCACCCACACCCACAAACCACCACCACACCCCACCAAACACCCCCACACCACCCACACCAAAACCCACCCACCCACACCCCAACACAACCCATACCACCAAACCACACCACCCAACCCCACCATCCCCCCACCACAACCCAACCACCCCACCACAAACCACACCAACACCCACCACACCCCCCCACAACACCACACCACAACACCAAACCCCCCCCAACCACACCCCCAACAACCCAACACACCAACCCCTCCCCCACCACAACCCCACCCACCAAACCCAACCACCCCACACCCACCCACACAAACCCCAACACCACCCCACCCACCAAACACAACCCCCCCCCCACACCCACCCACCCCACCACACCCCACCCCCCACACCACCCACCAACAAAACCCACCACCCAACACACAACACACCCCCACCCAACACCACCCACAAACCACCCACAACCACCTCCACACCCACAACCTCCCACCCCCAAACACCCAACAAACCACCATACACCCCACCCACACCCACCCAAACCCCACACCCCAACACAACCACCCAACCCCAACCCCACCACCCACACCCCAACAACCACAACCACACCCCCACACCCCAAACAACACCACCCCCCACACCCACACCCCCACCCCACAACACCACACCCCCACACAACCCCAACCACACAACCCCCACCCCACACCCCACCCACACACACCCCCCCCACACCCCAACACCCACCCCCAACCACCCCCCACCCAACACCCCCACAACCCACCACCCCCCAACACAACAACACCCCCCACCAACACACCCACACCCACACACCCCCCACCAACCCACACCCACCCACAACCCACCCACACCCACACAACCCCCAACCCACCACCCCACCCCCCAACACCCACCCAACCCCCACCCACACCCCACCCCCACCCACACCCAACACCACACCACCCACACCACACCCCCCACCCCAACCACCCCACCCCACCAAAACCCACCCACCCCCCACCACCACCCCCCAACACCACCAACCCACCCCACAACCACCACACCCCAACCACAACCCCAACCACACCACCCCCCAACAACCCACACACCCCCACAACACACCAACCAACCCCACAACCACCCCCCACAAACACCCACAACACACCACCCACACACCCCCACCCCAACACCAACACCCCCCAACACAACCCCCACACCCCCCACCACACCCAACCCCCCACCCCCACCACACACCACCCCCCAACCACACCCACCCAACCCCACCCCCCCACCCACCCCCCAACCACCCAACCCACAACCCACCAACCAACCCCCACACCCCCAACCACCACAACCCCCACACCACACAACCCACCCCACACACCAACACCCAACCAACCACACCCACCCACAAACACCACCACCAACCCCCCCACACAACCCACCACCCCAACCACCACCCCACCCCCCACAACACCACCCACACCCAAACCACACAACAACCCCAACCACCCACACACCCCCACCCCCAACCCCACCCCCCACAACCACCCACACCCCCCCCACACCACAAAACCCACCAACCCACCACACAACCCAACAACCCACCAACACACCCCACCCACCCAACACCCCCACCACCCCACACCACCCACCACCCCCACCAAACCCACCACCACACCCCCAACACCAACACCCCAACACCCACCACCCAAACCCCCACCACCACCCCCCACACACCCCACCCCCCAACACCACACCAACACCCCACCCCACACCCCACCCACCAACCCCCCACACCAACCCAAACACCCAACAAACACCCCAACCACCCACCAAACCCCACCCCACAACCCCAACACCCAAACCACCCCACCCCCACCCACCCAAACAACCACCCAACACACCCCACACACACCCCACACAACACCCACCCCAACACCACACCCCCACACCAACACCCCCAAACACCAACACCCAACACCCACCCAACCCCACCCAACACCACAACAACCCCACAACCCCACCACCCACACAACCAACCCCACCAACCACAACCCCACCCCCACCCACAACACACCCCCCCCACACCAACCACCAACCCCACCCACACACACCCCACCCACCCACCCCCACCACCCCACCCAACAACCCACAACCCACCAAACACCACCCCCAACACCACCAAACCCCACACCCACAAACCACACACCCACCCACACCAACACCCCACCACCCACAACCCCACCAACCCACCCACACCAACCCCCCACACCCAACCCCCACCCAACCACCCCACACACAAACACCCACAACCACACCAACCCACCACCAACACCCACCCAACCACCCACAAACCACACCCCCACCCACCCACCCCCCACACAACCCACACCCCCAACCCACCAACAAACCCCACCCACACACCCACCACACCCACCCCAACCACCCCACCAACACCAACCCCACCCACCACACCAACCCAACCCCCACCCCCACCCACACACCCCAAACCCACCACCACCACCCCACCCCCCCCACAACACCACACACCCCCCACCAACCACACAAACCCAACCCAACCCACCCAACACCCCCCACCACCCCCAACCCACCCACCCCCCACCACCCAACACACCACCACCCCACACACACCCCCCACCCACACCCACCCCCACACAACCAACACCCACACACCCCCACCCACCACCCACCCCAACCACCACAACCCCCCACCCCACACACCCACCCCCCCCACCCCACCCACCACCACCCACCACCCCCCCCCCACACCCCCCCACCACCCCACACCCACCCAACCCCCCCCACACCCCCACCCACCCAACCCCCCCCCACCCCACCCACCCCCACCAACCACCCCCACCCCCACCCCCCCCACCACACCCCCACCCCCCCAACCCCACCCCCCCACCCAACCCCCCCCACACCACCCACCCCCCACCCCCCACCCCCACCCCCCCCCAAACCCCCACCCCCCCACCCCCCACCACACCCACCCCCCCCACCCCCCCCCCACACCCACCCCAAACCCACACCCCCCACCCCCCCCACCCCCCCCCACACCCAACCCCACCACCCCACCCCAACCACCCCACCCACCCCCCAACCCCCACACACCACCACCCCCACCCCACCCACCCCCCACACCCCCACACCCCCCCCCAACCCCACCACCCCCACCCCCCCACCCCACCCCAACCCCAACCCCCCACCCCAACCCCCCACCACCACCCCCACCCCCACACCCCCACACCACACCACCCCACCCCCCACCCCACCCCACACCACCCCCCCCAACCCCCCCACACCACAACCACCCCAACCCCCCCCAACCACCCCACCAACACCCACCCCACCCCCAACCACCCAACCCCCACCCCCCCCACCCACCCCCCCCACACACCCACCACACCCCCCCAACACCCCCCACCCCCCCCACCCACCCCACCCCCACAACCCACCCCCCCCACCCCCCACCCCCCACCCACCCCCACCCACACCCCCACCCACCCCCAAACCCCCACACACACCACCCCACCCACCCCCACCCCCAACCCCACCACACCCACCACCCCCCACCCAACCACCACCCACCCCCCCACAACCCCCCACCCCCCACAACCCCCCCACCACCACCCCAACCCCCACCCCCACCACCCACACCCACACCCCCACCCCCCAACCCCCCCACACCCCAACACCCACCCACACCACACCCACCAACCCACCCCCACACACCCACACCAACCACCCACCCCACCCAACCCCACCACCCACACCCACCCCCCCCACACCCACACCCCCCACAACCCCCACCCACACCCCCACACAACCCCCCACCACACCCACCCCACCCCACCCACACCCCACCACCCAACCCCCAACCCCCCACACCAACCCCACCCCCCCCACACCACACCCCACCCCCCACCCACACCACCCCAACCCACCACCCCCCCACCACCCAACCCCCCCCCACCCCACCAACCCCCCACAACCACCCACACCCCCCCACCCCCACCCCCCAACCCACCCCACCACCCACACCCCCCACACCACCACCCACCCCCCCCCACAACCCAC
This sequence comes from Cheiracanthium punctorium, assembly GCA_038373885.1. NCBI lineage: Eukaryota > Metazoa > Arthropoda > Arachnida > Araneae > Cheiracanthiidae > Cheiracanthium > Cheiracanthium punctorium. Next base: position 47,826 of record JAWZYV010014543.1, on the reverse strand, counting down.
CCCCAACCCACCCACACCCAACCACCCCCCAACCCACCCCCCCAACCCCACAACCCCAACCCACAACCCACCCACCACACCAACACACCACCCACACACCACCCACCCCCACACCCCAACCACACCCCACAAACCCCACCCCCCCACCACCCCACCACCCAACACCCACCCCACCACACACCCAACCCCACAACCACCCCCCCCACACAAACCCACCAAAACAACCACCAACACCCCACCCCAACACAACCCACCCCACACACCCACAACCCCCCACACCCACCACCCCCACACCACCCCACACCACCAAACCAACACCCCACAACCCAAACCCACCCCACCCCACACCAACCCACCACACCCCCCAAACCCACACCCCCCCACCCCACCCACAACCCCCACCCAACACCCACACACCACACCAACCCCCACACAACCCACCCACCCCACAAACCCACACCACCCCACACCACACCCACCCCACACCAACACCCCCCCACACCACACACCACCCCCAACACCAACACCCCCAACCACCCACCCACACCAAAACCACACCAACACACAACCACCCCCCACCCAACCCCACCACCACCCACCAACACCCACAAACCCCACCCACAACCCCAACCCCACCAAAACCCCCACAAACCAACACCCCCACCACCAACCACACCCCACAACACCCCCACCACCCAAACACACCACCCCACCCAACCAACCCACCCCACAACACCCACCACAACCCCACCACAACCACACACCACAACCACCCACACCCCAACAAACCCACCCAACCCACCAACACCCCACACACACAACCACACAACCCCCCACACCCAACCCCCAAACCCACACACCACCCCAAACCAACACCCACCCACACCACCCCCCACAACCAACCACCCCACCCACCAACACCCAAACCACCCAACCAAACCCACCCACCCCACAACCCACCCCAACAACACCACCCACACACCCAACCACACAACCCACCCCCCAACCCCAACCACCACACCCAACACCCCCAAACACACCAACCACACCACAACCCAACACAAACCAAACACCCAAACAACCCCACCCCCCACAACACCCAACCCACCAAACACCCAAACAAACACCCACCCCAACCCCCCACCCCAACAACCCCCCCACAAACCAACCCAACAACCCTAAAACAACACCACCCTCCACACCACCCAACCACAAACCCACCCCCACCCATCAACCACCCAACCCACACTACCCATCAAACCCCCCCACCCCACCACCCCTCACAACCCACACAACCAAACCCAACAACACCACAAACCCATCATAACACAACCCTACCCATAACACCCACCCTACACAATCACAACACCCCCCACAACCACCCACACACCCCCAACCCCACAACACCACACCCCAACCAAACAAACCCAACACATACCCCCCCACCACCAAAAACCCCCCCACAACACATACAACAACACACCAAAAACACACCACCACCACCCACACCCACCACAACCCCAAAACACCAACCACCAAACACACTCACCCCAAACCCCACCCCCCCACAACCACCCATAAACACCCACACTCCCAACCCCCACCACAAACCACAACCCCCCACACCCAACCACATCCCCACACCATAACTAAACACCCCACTCCTAACACAACCCTCCACAACCCAACCACACCACACCCCACAAAACAAACATCCACACACCCTCCCCCCACCCAAACACCACCCCCCAACCCCCCACCAACACCAACACAACCCCAACCACAAAACCACCACACCACACACCACACACAAACACCCCACCCCCCACACCAACACCAACCCAAACATCCCAAACCCCCCAAAACCAACCACCCAACACCCATACCAACCACATCCCCACCCCAAAACAAACCACACCCAACCCCACACCCCTACCCCACAACCCAACACCCACCCTCCCAACCCACAAACCACACACCCACAAACCCACCCAATCACACCCCAAACAACCCAAACCACCACACCACCACAACCAACACCACAACACCCCACCCCCCCACAACCAACATCAACCCACAAACAAACCCCACCACCCACCCAACCACCCCAACACCAACACACAACACCCACCCACACCCCCACCACCAACCCCACAACACACCCCCACACCCCACCACACCCACACACAACCAACACCAAACAACCCCACACCACACCAAACACCCACAACCCCCACCCACACAACCACCACACCCCCCAAACCAACACCCCCCAACCCCCACAACCACCAACACCCACCAACCCCCACCCACCACACCACACAACCACCCACACCACCCCACCACACCAACCCCACACCACAAACACCCCCAACAACCCACCACACCCAACAACACCCACCACACCACCCACCCCCACAAACCCCACCAACCAACACCCACCCCCACACCAACACCCACACCACACCCCACCCAACACCACCCCCCCACACCAACACCACACCACAAACCCACACCACACACCCACAACCACACCCACACCCCACCAAACCACACCCACCCCAACCAACCCCAACCCCCCCACCAACACCACACAAACCACCCCACCCACACAAACCCCACACAACCCACCAACCACCAACCCCCAAACACAACAACAACCCACAAACCCCCACCCACCAACCCCCACCACACCCACCAAACCCCAACCACCACACAACACCCCACCCACACCACCCCCAACCCCAACACCACCCCCCACCAACCCACCAACCCCCACAAAACACCACACACCAACAACCCCACACCAACCCCCCAACACAAACACCAACCACCCCACCAACACCACCACACCCACCCACAACCCAACACCCCCACACTCAACACCCAACACCAACCACAACCCACAACCAACCAAACCCACCACCCACACCCACAACCACAACCCCCACCCACAACCCACCACCCAACCACACCCCCACCACCCACAAACCCACCAAAACCCCACACCCAAACCCACCACAACCCACACCACACCAACACCCCCCACCCCCCAAACACCACACCCCACAACCAAACCACCCCACCCAACACACCACCAACACACCACAACCACAAACAACCCCACCAACACACACCCAACCCACCCAAACCACCCCAACACCCAACACCACCCCCACACCCACACCACCCAACCCACCCACACCCCCCCACCCACCACCCAACACCACCAACCCACCCAACCACAACCCCACCCCAACACCCCACCCCACAAACCCACCCACAACACCCCCACCCAACACACCCACACAACACCCCCACCCACACCAAACCCACACCACCCACAACCACACCCCAAACACCACACACCCAACCCACACCACCCAACCACCCAACACCCCCACCACACCCCACAACCAACACCCCACCCAAACCCACCAAAACCACCACCCCACCCACCCACACACCACCCCAACACCACACAACAACACACAACCCCCCACACCACAACCCCCACAACACCCCACCCACAACCAACCCCACACCCACCACCCACCCCAACCAACCCACCACCACACCAACACCCACCACACCACAACAAACAACACCACACAACCCAACACCACACACCCAACCCCCACACACACCCACCACCAAACACAAACCCCACCCCACACCCCACACCACCCCCACCACCAACAAACCCCACCACACAACCCCACCCCCACCACAACCACCACAAACCACCCACACCAAACCCAAAACCACCCACCCCACCCCACCACCACCACAAACCCCACACCACCCAACACACAACCACCACCCACAACAACCCACAACACCAACCCCCACCAACACACCCCCACCACCCACACACCACACAAACCCCACCACACCCCCACCCAACACCAACAACCCACCACAACCCCACACACCCACCCCAAACAACCCCAACACCCAACCAACACCCAACCCCCACCACACCAACACCACCCCACCCAAACCACCCACACACCCCACAACCCCACCCCCACCCCACCCCCCAACACCCAACCCCCCACCACACCCCACCAACACCCCACAACCCACCCCACCAAACCAACCACCCCAACACCCACACCAACCCACACACCCCACACACCCCCCCAACCCCACACAAACCACACCAAACCACACCCACCACAACACCCACCCACAACACACCCACCAAACACCACACCCCACAAACCCACCACCCCCACCAACACACCCACCACCCACCCCACACACCCCACCCACAACACCACCACACACACCACAACCACCACACCCCACCACCCACCCACCACAACAACCCCCAACCCACACCACACACACCCACCCCACCACCCCACACCCACAACCACACAACACCCAACAAACACCAACCAACACCCAAACCACCCCCAACAACACCCAAACAAAACCAACACACCAAACCCCCACACACCCCACCCCCCAACACCACACCCCACCACCCCACAAACCCACCCAACCCCCACCCACCCACACACCCAACCCAACCCCCAACACAACACCCCCACACCCCAACCACCCACCACCCCCCCACCCCCAACAACCCCACACCACCCCAACCCCACAACCACCACCACCACCCACACACCAACCCCACCACACCAAACCACACAACCAACCCACCACCCACCACAACACCCCACCCCCCACCAACAACCACACACCACACAAAACCCCCCCACACCCCAACACACCCCACACAACCAACCCCAAACCCACAACAAACCCCCCAACACCCCACCACACACCACCCCACACACAACCCCACCCCCCCCCACACAACCACACCCCCACACCAAACAACACCCACACAACCACAACCCACCAACACAACACCCCCACAAACACCCACACCCCACCAACCCCCACAAAACCCCCACCACACACCCCCAACCACACACACCCACCCACCCAACCCCCACCCACAACCCACAACCCACCACACCCACAAACCCCACCACACCCCACCCCAACCACCCACCACCACCAAACCCCCCAACCACCCCCAACAAAACCCCACAACCCCACCCCAACACCACCAACCAAACACACCCCACACCACACCCCCACACCCAACACCCCACACCCCCACCAACACCCACAACACACCACACCCCACCCCCCACACAACACCACAACCAACCCCACCACCAACAACCCCCCCAACACACCAACCCACACCCACCAACAACCCCCAAACACACCCACCAACCCACCAACCTCCCAAACCCCACAACCCACACACAAACACCCCACCAACCACCAACCCCACCCAAACCACCAACACCACCCAACCCCCACAACACAAACCCACACCCACACAACCCACCACCCACCCAAACCACACCCCAACACAACCCAAACCCCCACCACACCCCAAACACACAAACCCACACACCAACACACCAAACACAACCCCACCACCCACAACCACCCCAACAACCACACCAACAAACACAACACCCACACCACACCCAAACCAACCCACAACCACACCCCCACCCCACCACACCCACCCCCAACTCCACCCACCCCAACCACAACACCAACACCAACCACCCAACACAACCCACCCCCCACAACCACCCACCACACACCAAACAACACACCCAACACCCAACACCCACCCAACACCCCACAACACCTCCAACCACACCACACCCACCCAACCCCACCTCAAACACAACACCCCACAACCCAACACCCCACACAACCACCACCCAACTCCACAACACCACCAACACCCCCCCACAAACCAACCACCACCACAACACCCCACACCCACACCAACCCCCCAACCAACCCCACAACAACCACACAACCCCACACCCCACAACAACACACTCAAACCACCACCCACACACAAACAACCACTCACACCACCCCACCCAAACAACCCCCACCCACCCCCACCAAACACCCCCCACACCCCAACAACCACACCCAACCAACCACCACAAAACCCCCACACCCAACACCCTCCCACAAACCACACCACCATAAACACCAACCCCCCCACCACAACCCCCCACACCACACCCAACCAACCCACACACATCCAAACCCACACAATAACAACACCAACCAAACACCACCACACCAAAACCCACAACCAACATCCCAACAACACCACCAACACCACCACCCAATCTCAACCCACAACCCATCACAACAACAACATACCAAACAACCCCACACCCACAAACCCCACACAACACCACACAAACCACACCCCAACACCACACAACACAACCTCACACCACACCCAAACACAACAACCCCCACCCACCCCAACCACACCCCACCCCACACAACCAAACACCCCACCAACCACCACAACACCCCCAACCACCCCACACAAAACCAACCACACCACCACACCCAACCCCACAACCCACCCACCCCCCCATAACCACAAACAACACCACCACCAACCAAACCCCACCAAACCACCCCAAAACACCACACCTCCAACACACAACCACCAACAACAACCCAACAAACAACCAACACCACACACCCTCCCACCTCCAAACACCACCCCCAAACAACACAACACCCCACACAAAACCCCAACTCACCCCCACTCCACCACACACCCCTACCCAAACCAAACCACCACATCCAACCCAACCAAACCCCAACTCCACAACCATAACCCACCAACCCCCACACCAACACCCAAACACATACACAAACCCCCACAAATACAAACCACCTCATACAATACACCACAACTCTACCCACCAACCCATAAAAAACTCACAAACCCAACCCTACAACCCCACAACAAACCCCATACCACAACCCTCCAACCAAACCTAACCCACCCAACACACCCACCCACAATATCCACCACACCACACAATCTACAAATAATTACAACCAACCCCAACACCACCCCTAACACTACATCCAACCAACACCATCACCAAACCACATACCCACAACTATCCAAACATACAAAACCAACCCACATACCCAATCACACAACACCTCTCACCACCCACATCATCCATATCCCACACCATCAAAAAACCAACCACAACTCACAAATCCCACACCACCCAATACCACTAACACATAAAACCAAACCTCAACCACACCATAACACTCCAACAATAACCACAATACACCCACCACACAAAACACTAACACCTACCCATCCCCCAACACCCAACATAACCCTCCCACAAACACAAAATACACATAACCCAACCCAACAACATCCCCCAACTCCACACCTCAATATCACACCCAATACCCCCACCAAAAACCCAAACCAAAAAACACCAAACCCCAAATCACAACTCATACACCACCACACCCACACCAAATCACCACAAACTCAACACACCCCACCACTTCCAAACACCAAACCCTCCCCACTAAACCCACCACAAAATCCACAACACCCACCCACCCAAACTCACCCAAAACACACCAACCCCCTCCCCCCACATAAAAACAACAACAAACCACAAAACAAACCCCCCACCACATACTCACAACCCTCACCCACCACAAACCAACTACCCCCAATCATATAACCACCCACCAACCACCACCAAACCAACCAAACAAATACACCACAATAAACTACCCTACTCCCCCCACACAAAATTACCCAAACCACAACCACTCCAACCCACACACCAAACACCTCCAACCCACCTACCAATCCCCACCCATAACAATCAAACCATACAAACAAACCCTACCCCACAACAAAACACAAAATAACACCCTAACCAATAACCAAACACACTCAACAACCCCCCCTACCCATCCCACCACATCTACCAACATACCCACCACACTAACTACAACCACAACAACAAAATAAACCATACAACCACCAATCCACTCTAACTCAAACCACAAACCCCAATAAACCATCACAAAACAATTACACATACCCTACCACAAACCACAAACCTACACAACACCACCCTCCATAACAAATCCCACAACCAAACCACTCAACACCTAACTACATAAACCATCCACCCAAACAACACACTTCCCCACCACAAATCATCAACACCCCAATAAATCAACATACCCCAAACCAACCAAATCCCTCCCCCAAAACTAACAATCAACCACCAAAACACCCCTCCAAAATCAATAAACCAATTCCAACTCACCTCCCCTCTACCACCATAAACAACCACCACAAACAAAAACCACAACCCAACAAACAAATCACCATAACAAACACACCAAATCAACCCACAAATCATCACTAACCACACAACCTCACCATCCACTCCCCAACTACCAAAAACCCATCAACCAACTACAAATAACATATAAAACAAAAACTCCCACTCAAATACATAACAATTCCACACATCACCTACAAAAAAACCACATACAAACCCCACACTAAACTCTTCATACACACAATCCTCAACAACCCACACCAACCAAAAAACAAAACCATCCCCCAATCAAACAAACAAACTTACAAATAAATAACATTAACCTATAAATCTTACTTATAACCAAAATACACACATAACCCAAACAAATCCCACAATATTCAAATTACCCCAAAATAAAAATAATACACTCATCATCAAAAACCCTTACCACACCCCCAAAATATCCCCACTTTTTTTCCTCATAATATTCATCTATTCTACTTTCCAACTTCCACCCCCTTAACACACACACTTTCTTTAAATCTTATCCAAAAACTCACTACAAACATTATAAAACAAAAAACATTACAAAACAACTCAACACTTATTTCTACATTATACTAAAAAACCCAACCAAACAACAACCCCCCCCAAAAAATAACCCCTAAACACAACACCCAAACCCATCAAAAACAATATAAAATCCATCTCACCCCCAAAAACACATCCAACTAACACCACCTCCTACTACAAAACTACACTCACAAATCAATAACAACAACATATACTCCCCTACAATCCCCAACCCAACCCCCCATCCCCCCCATAATACATCAACATATTAATTCCACCATAACCTCCACTCCCTAAACAAAACAAACCCCCCCAACAACCCCAGATAACACTATTTAATCAACCTAAAATACATCCCATCCACTTCAAAACCTAACAAACCCTCTCATTCTTAAAAAACTAAATTCATCCTCTCCCTTTCAATTAATTTAATACAATTTAATTAACTCTCCCTAATACCAATAAAAATAAAACCCCTTACATCACAATCAAGTAACATCAACTAAAAAAATTTATATCCCCCCCTTATTCCCAATACTTAAAATAAATATAACACCCCCATCAATCCCCAATACTAATACATAACACCACCCATCACCTCAAATATTTTAATATATATCTCCCTTATATTATATATCTTTTTAATATATATATATATATTTTTTTTTCTGACGGTACGGTGCCACTATGAACAAATTTGAAAGCAATTTTTTTTACGATGATAGGGGCACGGCCCCCAGACTCGCTTAACTCGCTTTTGTATGAGGGCATGCCCCTAATAGAGCTTATTCGTAAAACAATACTATAAGTTTAAAGACAACAAACCCGAAGATTGGACTTAAGGATTAGAATGTTACTGGTACACATTGCTTGGTTCTTGATGTTCCATTGGCACATAATAATTTAATTCACGACACGTAGAACCCTCACTCATAACACGGAAGATATTTTTGTTATGGGACTCTTGTTGTACGGGTCAGAGCTATATCTCCTCCTGGAGTGCGGACTCCGATCATAATCGTGGAAAATTATTTGCACTCTAGAAATACAAATGATATTTAATGTTGTCCATTCAAAGAGTTATATTAATTAGGAAGTTAAAGCGTAATACAATCTGAACATTTCTGTTTCAGCTGTATTTTTTTAAAATATATAAATATTGGGACACTTGCAGAATTTTCCACCAAGGCGATTTTTCATTAATTTGTCGACTTGCGTACATGTAAAGTTAATAAAAGTTCGGGAAAGATAGGATGCTTAGCCACCACTGGCGACTTTCAGTATTGCGCGATTTACACATGATCGCAAAACTATAATTATTTTAAGGTTATCTTTCTTTTTCTTCGTTGTGTTGTTTGCGAGAGATTAACCTTAAAATGTAATTATAGGTTGAGAGATGTGTAAATCGCAAATAATGAAAGAGTCGCCATTGGTGCAAGCTATCTCTATTGTCTCGATAGCTTTTTATAAATTTACATGTGCAAGTGAACAAATAATGAAAAAATCGCCATGGGTGGAAAATTCGCAAGGTGTCCAATAGGTTTTATATTATTAAAAATACAGCTGAAACAGATGTTCTGATTTTATTACGCTTTATCTCCTAATTAATATAACTTTTGAATGGCAACATTAAATATCATTGTGTTTCTGAGGAGTGCAAATAATTTTTCCAGCGATTATGAGCGGAGTCCGCACTCCAGGTGGAGTATAGCTCTGGACCCGTACAACAAGGATTCCCATAACAAAATATCTTCCGTGTTATGAGGGGGAGGGGTCTACTGTAGTGTGAAGTTTAAATTTTTATGTGCCAATGAACATGCAAGAACCAAGCAATGTGTAGCTCAGTAACATTCTATCTAATCCAATCTTCGGGTTTTGTCTGTTAAAATTATGTATTTTTTACGAATAAGCCTTATTAGGGGGCGAATGCCTCATACGAAAAGCGAGTGTAGCGAGTCTGGGGGCCTTGGCCCCTAGTCATCGTAAAAAAAATTGCTTTCAAATGGTGTTCATAGGTGGCACCGTACCGTCACAGTAAGAAATACAAACGTAATGTAAGGTGTTTAATCATTTTATTAAGCAAAAAGCAATACCTTCAATGTGTCCACCTTTTGTTGCTCGAACCACATTTAAACTTTACTCAAGTTTATTCCATGTTCTATATAGCATGGACGGCGGTTTTTAAAAAAAAAACAAGTTACGAAACTTTCTCTGAACCAACCGAAATACCAACCTACGCAATGCGCTTTCTCTGTTGCAGTTGCCATAGCTAGAATGAATGCCGTCCATGCTTCTTGAAATTAACGTAAAATCGCTATTCGCTTTCATTACTGAAAACTGGAGATGCAACGCCATCTATGAACACATTTTGGAAGTAATTTGTTTTAAGATGGGAAAATAAATTTCTGATTCTGTGGAACATTATTGCGCGAACCACATAATCATACAACAATTTGTTGCTTTTTTGTGAATTTTTGAAGTGTGTCAAGGACTTTTCGGGACATCCTGTATTTTAATATACAATAATATTATTCTATACTATAAATACTGTAGGCTTCTTATTTATTAGCTGGATATTCATATATAAAATTTTTTGTTCTCATTTCAAAGGACACGGGAAATAACAAAATTCATTGGTAAAGTGGTATAATAGGAAAACTGTTTTTAGACCAAAAAAGTTTGTTTAAGTAGATAAATTAATTTAAAAAAGCTATGCACCAGTTCTCCCGGACCTATAGAGTCTAATAAAATACAATTAAAAATGAAAAACACCATTAAGATACTATCTATAAGATTCTACATTCAGGAACGGCCTACCTATTTGGTTTAAAGCCTGTTTTAGTTCCTGAAGTGTCCTACGCCGCAAGCTCAGGTCCAGCAAGCAGTGGCTCCCCCCCCTTTTTTTTTCAGCAAAATTTTTAGATTACCGTTGGTAAAATGCATCAGTGCTATACAACAGAAAAAGCAGTTAGTTTACAATATCTCACAATATTGTTCTTAGTAACATTTGAACATATATACATATATTTAACACCGACGCGAACGAGGCTTAACATATTAATCCAAATAAAATACACGCAACAAATGAATTCAAAAACTCAGTTCTTATATAAAAAATTACAGCTATAGTTCTGACCAATCGGCGTGCGGAAGGCCTGCTGCCATTCATCCGCGTAAATAAGTCCAAATATTGCATATGCAGAAAAAAGACTTTTAGTACATTCGCATTATAAAGTAACTGTCGCTACTGTCGTACAAACTAAAGGAACCAAATGTACAAACACGGGGGTTTAAACATGTATAATTTACATGGGTTTAAGCTCTTTTCCATGTGCTTTATATAGAAATTAATAAAATTTATTGGAATCAAATTGTATAGAATAACTTAGTAGCAAACAGGTATAAATGGTATTTAAAAAAATGGTTACTACTGCACAAATTTCCACACATGTGTTTAAACACCTGATTTTGTACATTTGATTAATTTAGTTTGTACGTCAGTAGCTGTCGTTTTATGATGCAAACGTACTAAAGCCTACTTTTGCATTAGCAGTATTTGGACGTCTTTACGTGAATGACACTTCTAAGGACATAATTCTAAAATTTGCCGACTAGATTTTATGGTGGATGAAGCACCGTACTACGGTTTTGGGTTCAACTCACGGTTGTGGGAGTTCGATCCCCGACTGGGCGTGGCCGTCAATGTGTCCGTCCCTTCATAGGCGGAGACGTTGGTCCGCCTACTAGGTGCCCCCATAATAAAGAGACCAACAACTCCGGCCTTAGTAGGGGCCAATGCCTGCAGCGCAGAGGTCCGCCATTGGAAAGAAAAAAAAAATTCTGAAAATTTGTATAGCACCTAATTAGTGTATGGGGCATATTTTACTAGTGGGGATTTCTTTTCTTTTTTTGTAAGAAAGTCTTATACAAATTTAAGAAGTGTAACTTTTAAAAAAATTAACGAGGTTTTTTCTAGCCCTAGTTTTTTCTCAGTCTTTCTTGGAACATTTTTTCAGTTTACATTGCCCATTTATGTCTAATAGATAAAGAATTGAAGTCCGTTATTACCTTTTTAGGACACCCTGTACGTCAAGTATATTTTGTGTGTCTATCTGTCTATCTATCTATATATATATACATTATTATTATTATTATTATTATTATTATTACACATGCTTTCTTTTGTACAATGAGAGATTCTTTTATTTAGCGTTCCGAGTATTTTACGATTATTTGTTGTTTGTAAAAACCTCAGATAATAAAACTGTCGTAAATTCTTTTCTTGTTCTGTGTGAACAACAATAAAGTTTTTCCGAATTATTTTTCGCGGAATATTCATAAATATTAAATGCATGGGAACGTTCCTCTGAAATAAAATTGTTCCGTAAATATTTGAGTTAGAATAATTCAGTCGCCACCACAAGATTTTAGATTTACTCATTGCTGCAAAGGCTTCGCAATTTGTTTCAATAAAAGAACTAGGATGTGAAGAAAGTTATTTTTTATTTGCAAGTGATATTCTGCATTGCTTGATATTTTCCCTTTATTGTGTGCATTTATAAGGAATGTATAGTGCACAGGAACGGCAAAAAATCACGAAAGAAATGCTGTTAACGCTGATTTATTGAGTTCTTCATCTCTCTATCAACTAAAAGTGATAAGTAGATTATACCAACATATGACAAAACATTTCGTTGTTCGGAAAGTCATTTCGTTTTTTTAAGAACACGAGGAACCCGTATGTCGAGCTTTGAGGAGTTTCAAATGATCCTGAATAGTTGAATTCAATAAATTGAATCTTTCAGCGATCTCTCGAGTTGTTATTCGCCGTTTTTCATCAATGACTACCTTTATTGTGTCTTCATGAGTGTGAATTTCTACCACAAACTCCCGAAGATTTCATTTTTACCTCATTCGGGAGCCGATAGATGGCAGCACTACCGATCGTTAGCTTGGCTTCTTAAGTTTGAAGCAAATACCAAGCAGAAGACCCTAAGGCTTAGTTTTGCCACCCCCACAGGTATTGTTTTCTATGGGAACTTGGAGAACATTGCGGTTCACCGTTCGGTGTTTTCCGTGGTTTTCACCGAAACATCGCGTAAATACTGGCTAGGATCCCTTAGAAAGCCCTCCACGGAGGGAATTCCCCCTACAGGCCTAGGACCCTAGTGCAGTCTATCAGCCTTAATCCACAAACACCCAGCAGGGCTTTCAACATGATGAAAAAATGAGACAGATGTTTCTGTATTACTTGTCAACAGTTCTGATGCTGATCGTGTTTCTCACTCTTATAGCACGGATTCATGTAGCACGGAAAATGTCTACCGTGTTATAGAGGTGGTTTACTGTATTTTCGTTTATTTCCTGGAATGCTGATAAATTCAAATATGTAGTATCTAATTACATTTTTAAACCTAATTTTAATTCCCCAAAATTGAATAATGGAATATGATAGTTAAAAAAATGAATAACTTATTTGTACAGCAAAAAATAAGTCGTGGTGGTTTTCTTCAAAGCTAATACGCCGATTAAACAATAATAAAAACACCAGTCTTCACTTTCTCTATTTAAATGAGATGAACATTCTTAACTCTTAGCATTAAAAAAATCAAATATTTTCTATCAATTTCATACGAAGTAGAATTATTTCGAGTAAAAAAATTTATATATTTCAATTTTATAAAAGTTTTCTTCCATATTTCATTCCATTAAACAAACAGTTTTTATCCTTTTTGCTTCCCAATCGATGATCAGATTTCGCCCTCTACAATAATTTATAATTTAATTATTATCTTGGGGCGAAATTTTCCTAAACCGTCAGACACGTCACTTGCACCTTCTACATGATATATGCTGAAAACTTTTATTTCTTTCAAAAAGCGAGATTATGAGAACGTCAATTTTATAATGAGATCGAGATGGCGGAGTTAAAAAAAATAAATAAAACTGAATGCATGAAGTCTGGCTTGATAATATGCTATATTGAATCTGTAATTGGGTTAATTTTTCTTTCTTTCTTTATTAATTTTTTTTAAAGTATTGCCTTCGTTTGATTTTAGATGTTTATGTTGTGCCTTGAAGTTTTAGTAAATGAAGATTGTTTTAATATGAGAAGTAGTTTAAAACAAAGTGTAATTTTCCTTTACAGCATTAGTAACGTACATTAAGTATAATTCATTTAGAAAAACCGATTTATAATATATATATATATATGTAATGTCTAAAAAGTTAATTTGGGTTTTACTAGTTTGGGTATTGTTCAAGCGGTACTTTCACTGTAAGTTTTGCTTTTCTGTCTTACTTGCCACGCGCGCTCTGGAGCTATGTTTTATTTATTTTGTAAATTGTCAGACATCAGGCCGTCGATTCTGAATTCTTTAGAGTGTACACGTGTCCCCACGCCTTTGTAATCCCGGATGCAGGTCATGTTCATAAATGTATGTAATTCGATTAGAGATAAGAGAGAGTCGCAGTTATGTCTTACCAACCCACGTGGTATGATGAATGTAAATACACCCGCACCTCGAAATTCAGGAGATTTCTGCCACTGGAACTGCTTAATTAGTCCACGCTGATTTTTGTACCCGTCTCCCCTTTCCTCTTCTCACTCTATATTGTAACTTAAAGATAATGTTTAATAAACCGTTTTACCTGCCTTAACTCTGGAACTTTACTGAAATATCAGACGTCATATATATATATATATATATATATATATATATATGCAATAAAAACGCCGTCGTTGAAGTGGTAGGAATGGATTTCTGTAGTCGGGCCCCATATGGGGTGATGTTGAGCAGAGCAGGCAAGGCGTAATATCGTCGCAGGGTTCAGGAGACGAGGCGGCTTGACTCGGTAGGCCCTGGCGTAGAGACCCTCCCTGGCCGCCCGCAAGTTTTGGGGGTTACATTATTTTATAAGACAATTTGATACATCTTTCCTTGGCAGTTGCGGCCACCCAAAAAGTTTTCTCCCGGGCTGCGTCAGCCTCTTTTATAAACTTTTGAGGTCGCGTCACATGACCAGCGCCCATTGCAATTATTAACCGATCCCCAAATCTGGGCAGCGGTTTTTCAAGTTTTGTTGTGACTTTTAAGACGCCAGACTGACTGTGCGCGGGGGCCGTTTATAGAATTACAAAGGAATTTCAAGGAACTGTGTATTAGCTGCGGTTTTTGAAAGCGAATTTCCTTTGTTCCCAGTTGCGCAGTTCTAGAAATTTGGGATTTTAGCGGGGTTTTGATTTATTATGTTATATGTATATACGGTAAAATAGCTAAACTTACGAATCAAGGAATCAGTCAACAGCAGTTATGGTAGTCTAATATATTCAATGAACATAAAATCGTATCCAAAAAAGGCGTAAGTAGATATATCCAAAAAATAGAAAATCCAAACAGTGGTAAAATTGAAAAATGAAATGGAATTATATCTATATCTATATCTATCTATATATATATACAATTAGAGAGAGATAGACAGAAAGAGATTCAAAATAACAGAGATAAACATCTAGAAGGGGTAGGTTACAACGAGACGGTTCAGAGAATCACATCGCGATGTGTGGGCAGAAACGTTATCTTCATGTACCTGTTAATAATCACTTTAGAAGGAGTGTTCAAGTAATAGTGAACTTCCCGATCACAGTTTTTCAAAAACAAATGCATCTTTCACAGATTATGCACTTGATAAAAATTGTTATTTCAGAGAAATGTTTCTTTTTCACTTTTCATTAAATTGATGAACTTGTCAGGGGGAGAGCCTATTGTTTATGAAACTTGGTTCAGAAATCAAACGCACACTTCATCACTTCTTCCAAAGTGATTATTAACAGATACACGAAGACGACGTTTCCGACCCCACATTTCTATGGGATTCTGAACCGAATTGGTGTATTTTACCCCTCTTAAAAGTTTGTCTCTCTAATTTTGAAACTCCATGTATAAACAGAAAAAGGAAAACAAAACTTCGAATTAAAAAATTATTCTTAAAGAATTGTCAATTATAAGAAACCGTCTTACATTGTCATTTTCTAGGGTGGAATTAGAGATAGAGTTACCATTCACCATTTAACTAATAACGTTCTTTCCTAATTTTAGTTAGGGCTCATTACCTTGTGACCCAATCAACAAATTTATACGCAATAAAGTTCAGATTTTACCCATTTCACTGTAATTTTAGCTAAAATTTTGTAATTTGAAAAATAGGATATCCGTATAGAATAAGTAACAATGCGTTTACTACTATTTTATGAATTGTTATAATAAATACACATAAAAAACTTTCCATTAATTGGTGTTTTTATAAAGCGAATGTGCTTTAGACATAAATTTATAATTTGATTCTTATTTGGAGCAGTTTCCAAAAATCAAATTTGTCACTTGAAACTTCTGTATTCTCGTTGTTCCGGAGGTCTGCATATGTGGACCCTTTTCTTACCACTGTTAAAACGATTCTTTAACCCATTTATGCCTAGCGTCCCTTTTTTGGGACGGCATTTTCGCTATTAGTCGAAAACGTTATTTATTTTTCCTAGCCTTTATTCATGAGTATTGAGCCTCAACTCCGCACAATATTTTAACATGACCAAGTAAGATGTTGATATTTCGATTTTTATGCAAAATGATTTTAAAATAAATCATTCCTTGTTCAAGAAGTTGACATCAGAAATTTATCTATTATTTCTGTTATCAGTAAAAATCGAAGAAAGTCGCAAAAATATCCAGGCACAAATGGGTTAAAACATGAGATGCGACTTAAATTTAACCCATTTATGCCTAGTGTCCCTTTTTTGTCGATAGTGCCCCTTCGCTATCAGTTGAAAACGCTATTTATTTATCCTAGCCTTTATTCACGAGTATTGAACCTCAACTCCACAAAATATTTTAATATGACCCAGTAAAATGTTGATATTTCAATTTCTATGCATAATGATTTTAAAAGAAATCATACCTTGTTGAAGAAATTGGCATCAGAAATTTATCTATTATTGCCGGTATTAGCAAAAATCGAAGAAAGTCGCAAAAATACCTAGGCACAAATGGGTTAAGATTTTTAGTTCTGAATGGACGTACATATGCGTCGATGCTTTAATTTTGAATTAATGATTTTAACGCACCTGAATGTGTAATTCCTAAACACTGACGCACAGATTTCATTTTTGCTTGCCGTTATTTTATGTTTGTTTGCCGTTACACAAAAGACTATTGGAATGTTATTGGAACTTCCGAAGTTGAATTTGTGAATAATTTTTGCTTTTTTCGAAATTCACACAGATGAAAAGAACTGGTAGGACGTCATTTATCTTTAGAAGTGTCTTGACAATTTTCGTTTATGAGTAATAAAAACTTTTTACTACTGGAACAGAGATTGTGCATCAGGCTTCCACACACATTCGAGAAATTATTTGTAAATACGCTTTCAACTTATCGATTTTTAGTGTAATTTTTCTTTCTAATTATGAGATTGCTCTTTCATTTGAGAGGTGAGATTTTTGTCGGATTTGAAAAGGGCTACTGAATGAAAAATTTCTATATTTTAAAAATTTCGAATATTTTTACCAAAAATTTTCAAATAAATAAACAACGCGATGATAATCTATAACATATTCATTCTTATATTTTTAGAAAGCGGGATTATGCACGCCATATTTATTATTGGATGAAAAAGTTAATAAAAGTGAATGTGTAATGCAAAATTCAATATAAAAGAGTAAAATTTCTTTAATTAAGATATAAATTTTTACTATCTAGGAATATTTAATTATTTTAGATGTCAATACTTGTGATCGTTAATATTTGCATTGATAACGATCATTTAAATTCAAATATTCTTAACGAAATCTAACAAATAAATAAACTACACAATAATAATTGTATAATATATTGATTTTTATATTTTTAAAAAGCGAAATTATGCATACCATATTCATTATTGGATGAAAAAGAAAAATTTATAAAATGAACGTGTCATCTGGTATTCAATAAAACAATAAACAATTTTTAATTAGATAAATATTTTTACCCTTTAGAAAGATTTAATTAGTTTAGATGTTAATATCTGTGAAAATTTGTGTTGAATACGATTATATTCATGCGAAAATTATTTACGAAATCTTTCAGATAAATGGCTATACAAACAATTTAAGTTAAAATATCATGAAAGATCTTGACTGAAAAAATGGTTTGTTGATTCAACAAAATTTTATTTGGCTTTATAACAAAGAAATATTTTTGTTGAACCAAAAAAATTTGGTTAATCCAACGAAATACTTTATTAATTTAGAAAAAAATTTGAGAAAAACCAACACAAATTCTCAGTTGAAATAGCGACAACCAAATTTTGTTGAATCAATAGAAATTTTTTGAATTCGACAAACTGTTTTTTCTGTGTGTTCAATTACTTTTCACAGTTATCATTATTTGCATACAGTTGCTTAACAAACCAGTGAAGTAAAACCTGTCTTCAACAAACTGCAAATTACGGAAACATTTTCCGCTAAAGAATGTACAGCTGCGGAAAAAAAAGTCCCACTTGTACTTTTTTCGGCCGTCGTTCGTCGTACAGCAAAGTTACAGATACCAATCGTTTACGATTGACGTACACTTTAATTTGCTATGCATAAAAATTGCATAAGGGGCCATCTACATATTAAAATTCGCACCAACTTTTTTTTTTCTCAATAGCAACCCCCTAGATTTCACTTCATTTTTCAATAAATTTGGACAGAAAATGAGTGAGTTATGAGCACCCCAAATCCCCCTCCCCCTATGTTAAAATATTTTTTTATACTTCAATTCATATCTCATATAATATTGGTAGTAAGAAATATTTTTATTCGTACTATTAGAACTAAACGACCCAAACATAATTTAATGTTATTATGATTTTTAATAAATTATTAATATGAATTATGAATTATTAAATTAATATTCAAAAAAATTATGAATAGCGACCTAGCCAAATTTCGATGGAAACAGATGCAGAAATTAATATTACATGGCTGTGCAAAATTTCAAATTTTTACGTTCAGTAGTTTAATCTATATTAAATAAAATGTGTTATTTTCATGAGTTAAGGGACCATATATAAATTTATTAAATGAAAATTTTTTGAAAATTGCATAAAATAAAAGTAAATTAGATTTATATTGTGCAAAAACACAGTAAAAGAAACCAGTATTAAAAATATCAAATTTTGAAGCAAATAAATTAGAGGTTTTTACAGTTTGATAGGGATTCTATAAAGCGTGTATTGTTGCGTCCGCTACCATATTCCCCCAAATAAAATATTTTCCAGCTCTAGAATTAGATGCAGTAGATGTATGTCTTTTAATACAACGTCCTATTTCTGAAAAACTAACATCCTCAACTTTCCAGGCGTGAATGTGATCTTTTTTAATATCGGAAACATTAGGTCATTGGAATTTCCCATACTTTATCAAACATTCAGAATCACGTTTTTCTGTCTAAATTTTCATCTAACTATAAATTAAAATACCGCCAAAAGTCTTAAGAATATTGCACATTACAGACGATAGTATTAAATGAAGAAAGTGAAATAACAAACACAGTGATTATATTGGGTCGGCAAAAAAGTAATTGCGTTTTTTACATGAAATTCAAACAAATAAATTTTCTATCAGGAAATCATTCTTCAAGTTCGACAATAGCTGAGTAATATTGAAGCTTGTAGTCAGAAGAGCAGAGAGCAGCCTCTAACTCCTGCCAACATTTCACCTGTCTAAGATAACCATCAACGTAAATACTCAATAACAATTTCAAAATTACAAAGATTTTCAAAATCGTGAACAGTCATTTTGCATTTTCCCCTTAAATCATGTGTACGAACCAAGGAAGTTATGAACTCACGGGTCATTTGGACCACAGACTAAATATTCTATTCTACCCTTGATATTCTCAGTACTAAAGACTTTAAGAGAGATGGAAACAATATTTTCCTTGAAAATAGTATTAATTTCTTTTAACTCTCGCGAGCGAAATTAATGAAAGGCGAAAAGTTCGGAACCTACAAATAGCGTTTTTTAATTTGCAGAAAGTCCCTTAAAAACGCACAAAACTTAATTCGCAATATCTCCGGAAATTATTATAGAAAATTGGTGAAAATTTATATTTAGGGTAATTTGAAGGTTTTCTTTCGTTTAATAAAGTCAAAATATGGGGTTGCCATTGAGAAAAACGAAGTTGGTGCAGAATTAAATATGAAGATGCCCCCCCTGATGCAAATTAAATTAATAGTAAATTAAAGTACGCGTTATTTGCCAACGAATGGTATATATAATTTACTGTACGGCAAACGACGGCGAAATAAAGAGCAAGTGGGACTTTTTTTTCCGCAGCTGTACGTGTACAATACTCTTTAAATTGAATTCAACAGAATGTACACCCTCCAAAAAAAGTATTCGAGTAAGAGATAAACTTCCTACGTTTTTTTCGTATATTAAAAATTATTTATCACGGTATATGAATTAGGCTATGTATAAATATGGCTTTCCATATTTCCGTCAAGTTGAGCGATTTTCTAAAACTCAATTATTATTAGCAAATCTAAAATAGGAAATTTATCTCTTACTCGAATACTTTTTTTGGAGGGTGTACATTTTATTAATACAGATTTAAGCTTAACAAAATGTCTTTTAAAGATAAACGTCACTATGTATTCGAAGTATTTCATACAACTGCTTCCCATGCAGTGTAATTGTGATAATTCCCAGTAAACACAGTTATTAATCAACTCCAGTATTTTCATTATGAAAGATCATTCTTTTTAGTATTGTAGGAATATAACAGTTACAATGAATACACATAACATAAATTTATAAATTTGTGTAAGCTTTACATCATCAAATCTCATATATCATTAGAATGTAATACTGAAATTCTACTATTAAATCCACACATGGTTTTTAATAACGTCTATTTTAACTGCCTTATTGTTACCATTATTAAAATACATCTTAAACAATTATATTACGATACAAATCAGTTACACTATAAATTATTGTATCGAATCTCTAATGAGATTAATCCTTTTATCCTTTTTCGGGTATTGCCTTCTTTTGATTTTAGACCTTATGTTTCTTGAAGTTTTAGCAAATGAAATTTGTTTTAATATGATAAGCAGTTATAAACCTAGATGTAATTTCCTTTACATCATGAGTAGTGTTCCTTAAACATAATTATTGCATGCAATTTTAAAATCTGTGTAACGCTGTACAAAGGATTTAAACAACAAACTTCTTTCTAATACGTGATAGCTGTTAAAGTTTTCACTAATTTTATAAATCACATGTGCATGTATGCAAACAATACACAGCAAAGTTAAAATTCTGAATAACTTGTTAGGTGGGCCAATAATAATGTCGTTTTTTATATGAAATTCAAATTTTCGATACGTTTTTAATTACAGACAAGCTGTACCTAAACAGAGGATTCCAATTTGTTACATTTTAAAACATGGGAATTTTATAGATAATATTTTATTTTTACTTTTAAGGAAGATATATAAAAAATAAGGGAAGGTGGCCATTTACCCTCCTTGAAGGACGATTTTCAAAATGTCCTGAACTTGATTTATGCGTACCGCGAATTTTGATTCTGAGAGCAAGAATTCTAAAGATATCTCTTTTTTTTCTCTTTGAAAGACACGGATGCGTAAGAAGAATATTCGGGGCTCCTAACTTCCATAGTTCACGAATTTTGGAAAATGCTATCTTTGGAAAATGCATATCAAAAATAACATTTGATAGACGAAATATTGACATACGACTCTACTAGCAATTTTACTCGGGCTATCATCGGCCGGTTACGGTAACCCGAGCAAAATTGCTAGTAGAGAATAAACTACACTACTTTCCGGTCCCCTAACATATTTAATTAATTAATTATTATTATTATTAATATTTATATACAGAAGGGTAATTTGATTTTTTACATAAACTTCAAACTAATCAATTTTCTACAAGCATGGAATTACAAACAACCTGTGAGTAAGGATAGTACTCATATTTGTTAAATTTTATAGCGAGAATTTTATAAATAATACATATTT
The DNA here is from genome assembly GCA_038373885.1 of Cheiracanthium punctorium. NCBI lineage: Eukaryota > Metazoa > Arthropoda > Arachnida > Araneae > Cheiracanthiidae > Cheiracanthium > Cheiracanthium punctorium. The sequence continues at coordinate 24,979 of JAWZYV010014543.1, read as the reverse complement.
TTGTTTTTTGTTTCTAGAAAAATGGTGACCCTGCCTATTTTTTAACGCCTGCCCACCTAGGAGGAATGTATTCGAAATGTTCTGAAAGGAATTTTTAGGTATTCGGGAGAGTTGCATTTCACAGCAAGAATTTTAAGGATATCCTTTTCTTCTTTGAGATCACGCAGGAAACTTAAAAATAATGCTTTGGTTCCCTATAGAAGAATTTTAGAAAACGCTCTCCAATTTAACACCTACGCTAAAAAACTCACATACGTGTTTTAAATTTCGTATTATTCCTCTGAGTGGTTTTGGTTCAGCGAAATACTGTCATGCGAAAAAATGACATTACTTTTTATTACATTTAATACGAGCTTCAATCATTAAAAAATAACTGGGATAGGAGCAGTGTGAAGCTCTGAACTGTGAAACCAAATTTTATTAAATCGTCTATAAACCTCAAACATTAACCCATTTAAGCCTAGTGTCCCTTTTTTGGGACGGCATTTTCGCTATTAATCGAAAACGTTATTTATTTTTCCTAGCCTTTATTCATGAGTATTGAGTCTCAACTCTACAGGATATTTTAACATGACCAAGTAGGATGTTGATATTTTGATTTTTATGCATAATGATTTTAAAAGAAATCATCCCTTGTTCAAGAAGTTGACATCAGAAATTTATCTATTATTTCTGTTATCAGTAAAAATTGAAGAAAGTCGCAAAAATATCCAGGCACAAATGGGTTAAAAACTGAACTTCGGATTAATAATTTTGTTCACATCTTCTTTATTTTCAGCTATCCATTCTCATAGAAATTTCAAACCTCTTTTATTTTAATACGATGCGATAGCAAGCCGTGTCCGGAAGTTTTTGTTTGTCACATCTTCTTCTCACTAAACTTTCAAAATGTCACCAGCGGATAATTAATCAGGTAACATATGACTATAATTAGCCGTCAGAGTGCGTTTGGAAAGACCTTATCGCGAGATGAGAAGCGACTCATGAAGAAATGCGTCCCAAAATTTATAAGAGTTTAATAATAATGGTTAAAAGTTTGGAGATTATGTGAGAAGAGGGAAAAAAAAAGATGCTTGAATTCCAGCTGGGAAAATATGAGAAAGAAAAATATTAGATCTGTTCCCATATGAATTTTCTTGTTAGACTTTTAAATAGCACAGTCTTTTAGGCGATTTAAATAAACTGTTTCAAAACTGTTGTGATTACACCGGTCAACACGATTTTTGGGTCTGACTTCTACATGTTAAATTTTAGTTTCTCCTACGCCAAAACTAAGGAAAATAATTTTTTTTTTAAATGAAAGTTTGATTTTGTAGAAATTAAAGCAATTTTTCAATTTTTTGGCAAAAATTACTGATTTATATATTTATTTTTTATAATTTCACTCTAAATTATGATCAGAAAAGCTTTTGAAGGATATAAAAGTCTTTTTTATTCAAGATTTGTGATAAACAATAACATATAAATGTAAAATAATAAGAAATTAATGTCTAAAAGTGAATATTTTTCGCATTTCTTTTATGTTCGTATGAGCAAATAATAATACAAACAAATAATAATATTACAAATAATACTACAAATAATATTAAAAGCAATACTTCAGAGTTACAAATAATAATACAGTTTACTTTCGGGTAAATCAAAGTGCTGCCATTTTTCGTTTATGAAATAAACTAAAACATTCTTATCGACGTAAAGCAGACAAACGCAAACTTTAATAACTAAAAATAAAAATTCTACTGTTTTTCAATGTCTAGAATCTGAATTTAAGTATGAGAACAGACCCCCCCCGAAAAAAAAAATTGTTGTTGACCGGTGTTTTTGGTATTACCAAGTGCATTGTTTGGCAAGTTCAATGTTAACATCTTTTTTAACTTACTCCACCTCTATGGGAATGCTGTTATAGCACGTATTTTTTATCGCTGGCCAATACCAAACCGTAATTTAATTATGTTTATTTTAAACTTCCTTCTCACATAAAACTCAGTATTTTCTTTAAACATCTTGAAGTTATTTTCAGTTTTAATCATTGCAACTGTGTTTTCGAACCTGTGTGTTGCGAATATAGCGCCCTTTACCACAAATATAACACGTAAGTCAATTTTTCAGTATTTAGAGGGCTCGGGAATGCCTTCTATTGGTCCAAATGAGGTAAAGTTTGAACTACAGATAACTTGAAGATCCGCTTAACGTTTATCAAATGAACGAAATTAGTAGGGATCGACCGGTAGTATCGGCGCCGACACCTCCTATTTTTTTAGGTATCGGTTTCGGTTCTTTCATATTTCAAAAGTATCTGGAAAGTATCGGTACCAGATACATTCATTCATTTTTACCGATACTTTTCAACCTATACTTAGGTTTACAGAAGAAAAATCACGCAGGCACAATACCACTCAAGAATCTATTCTGGTGGAGATATTAGAGGCATCCTTTCATTGGCATATATGTTTGTGGTTTGCACGCCTGCTTTCGAACTGTGTTTTTGTTATTATTTTTCTAACAATCACTAAATAAACTTGAGTTTGTTCCAGCAAATCAGTGAATTTGCACCTCCTCCTCAGCCTGAGATCGTCGGGTGGGGCGTCCTGTATCTGTGCTGTACTTTATTATTGTTTAAACTTTGCCAATATGCAATATTTGATTGCCCAAATTGAAGAAGACGGTAGTGCAGCCGTTGAAAAAATCAAAAGTATTATGGGCTGTACAGATTTGTAAAAAGAGTTGTACGAGGCACACAATTAGAAGTTGATCGCAGAGAATAACGGAGCCTAGAAAAGCAAAAACAGTGAGAGATTTTGAAAGAAGTGTGAAGCTGTTTGTATGACTTTGTCATGGCGAAGTGTTGGAAAATTCTCTTAGAAAGAATCCGGACGTCATTACTTTAGTTACCTTGGCATGTGTACAAAGACCAGTTTGTGCCTCTTGTCAGTGTAGATCTCGAGAGATCTTTTTCTCAATACAAATTTTTTGACTGATACCGGCAAAATATAGTGTTTCAGACAGCGTCATAGCTAGAGGCTGGCCAGGTGAGCAGGGGCGCAATCCTCACACGAGCGCCGTTGTAGACTTTGTGTTATTTCTCCTCCTAGAAAAAAGGTCTTGGGGGTAGGGGGGGGGAGAAAAATTAAAATTTTGAGGGAGGCGCTTATGACCCTAGATACAGATCGAAAAAATTTGCATTGTATGGCAAGATTACTTCCTGTGAAATGAAATTGAATAAATGATATTGAAATAATTTGTAAGTTGTTTCTTCTTATGAAATTAGAAGATTGGGAATATTATAATATTGCAAAACTAAAGATTAAAAATCACACTCAAAATGCACGCAACATACAAGAAATTTTGCAAGCAATTTAATAAAAATTGGCCAGCAGAAATTCTAACAGTATTAAATCTAACCACCCAGTTATCAGAGAAGTGATTATAAACTTTTTCTGGTGTTTTGCATTCCGTACGTCTGGGAATAGTTTCAGTGTACTTGTTTAAGGATTGCGAAATTCTTTTAGATGTATTTCACTTTTTTAAAAAAAAACCTTGATCTGTGTAACAGGTGCGAAGGACTAGCATTGTTACCTCCACGATGACAGAATAACTCCATTTTGTCATTTTTATTGTTCTATCTGGGCTCTATACTGACCCTTGAATCTCCTTCCCAGAGCGCATGCTCATCACCATCCACGATGAAGATAGAGTAGTTGTTGAAGAATTCAAAGAAGTCACGTGGCGGCTCCTTCTCTTATTATTCATAGCAATGTTTCGAAATCCACAGGCCAACCGAATTTCTATAAATGTAACTTCATGAGAGATATATTGACTGTCTCCCTCCCCCACTCTTACTGTCGTCTGTTTTCCAGCGCAATGTCCCGAAAAATATGAAACTTTTCGGGCCCTCTCGTATGGAAGCGAAATTCCCAGCCTCGGCGTGAAAAAAAGGAACTCGGGTAATAAAGCGTGATTTCTTTGTTCTTTACAGCCAAACAAGCACAAAACTAGTTGATTAATCTGCAACGCTTCTCTCCCGGCTGTCTTGTACATTGCGATGGGCCCCAATCATGGTTGAAATGCGAAAACCGCGTTTTCGGACCTATCACGCGGTTTTGATCTAACGGCCTGGAGTTTGGGTCGGTTTTTCCAGATGTAACGGGAGTACGCATTAGAACCCCTTAAAAAGTCCTCCGACCAAGGCAATCCCCCCTCTCCCGCAGGCAGTAAGCTTCCCATAGCACAATACACATCAATGTACATTGTAATGATGATGACAAATTGGGCACACATGCTTCAGATCTTGAGATGGAAACATAATGACCCAGTTCGATATTAACCATAGTAGCTATTGTTTCCAGTTAAAAAAAAAACTTCACTTTGGTGCTTTAAACAGATTTAACCCTTTGAGGCCCAACCCTTTTCCAATGCTGAAAAAAGTGCGGCCGTTGCCATTGCTCGACTTAACTACCAGCAAGATGGCGGACGATCGTAACGTTCAGCGCGTGTCACACATCTAGAGACCCTTTTCTCTAGACCCTTTTCTAGAGACCCCCATCTAGAGACCCTTTTTTGACGACAGCTGGCGGCAGCCAGCTGTCTTCAAAAAAGGGTCTCTAGATTTGTGACACGCGAATCTAGATTTGTGACACGTTTCGATCGTCCGCCATCTTGCTGGTAGTTAAGTCGAGCGATGGCAACGGATGCCCTTTTTTCAGCATTGGGCAATCTGTCCAGCTGTTCCTCGCATTCTTCCATTTTTCAACAGATGTCAGTGCTGTTAAAAATAATCGTGACCATTTTTTTACGGGAAATGACGTAATAAAAGGTAAAAAATTCTCGTGGAGCTATGTCACCCGCAACTATTTTATAGAAATCAAATCTATTCTTCGTGACTGGCAACAGTCAAAACGTCAGAATTCGGTGTGCCCAGAGCGGGAACACTGCGCGTTAAAGGGTTAAGGTATAATAAGATGGAATCCATTTAGTGCCGATACAATTGTAGAGATCTCGTTCCAGGCTTTCAAAGAAGTGACATTCTTGTCACAGAAGGAAAATTTTTTCGCCACCTGTGAAGTATAATTGTATAAATTACTGTCTCTTTAATTTAGATCCTGGACATCCGGCCTTAAGCATAACCCACATTTGTAAGTCTGTAAAGCAACTCTTAAAAAGAGCGAACTTAGATGGGACTAACTGGCTACGTTTGAGGAAGTTTTGCTTGTAAACTACCTGATGAAGTGGAAATCCTAAAGGGGTCTGCCTTTCGGTTCTATGATGCTAACTGTTTTTATTATTTATATTTCGTTTTGGAAAAGGCTTTTGATCTCCGGCTACATTAAGTTTTTTTTCATGCTCTCCAGAAATGGATGTGCGGAAGATAATTTGAAAACGAACCGTTATGCACAATAAATGTGAGTGAGTATTGTTGCGGAATTACTCTGCTACTCCTGGGGTTCGTCGTTCTAAAGTCCTGTTGGTGTAAAAAGTTCAAGTAAAAAGTCACTTGTCAGGATGGAACACAAACTTTATTTCTTCTAGAACTTCGTAGAACAATCAGCTGCACACAATTCACAAGCACAATCTAGCAGTAACGTGCTTTTAACAATCCGCTTGGATCAGAAGCTCTCACAAATGCTGTATTTCTCACACAAAATAAGTCACTTTTACAGGCTAAAATTCCGTGGAAATATTCAAGGGATATAGTACACTATCCCTTAAGACACAGCGATGAAGAATTTACACACAGCACTTTAAAAACAGCTTCACAAAGCAAGCTAAAACACAGCTTCTATAGCACTATCAGTTCACACAAAACAAGCGTACTGAGAGCTCTTCACACATTGAATGTTCAACTCGCACTGACTCTTCGGGCGATGCACGCTTCTATAAATAGCCGACGCAGGAAGGTACAAGAGGTTTCCAGAAAAGTCAATTTCTCGAGGGTTCTACATAAAGCGTGAATTTTGATTATGTCATAGAAGAGAAATGTTAGGTTATTATGCGTTTTTAATGCAGAAAAAACAACTTCCAGGCCCATTGGGAAAATCGCGCCAAATGACCAAAAAGTCGCCAAGCTTGGCGACTTTTGGCGAAATATCGCTAAATTTGGCGCCAAAAATAAGTCCTCAAAAGTGAAGAGATCTAAGCTCTAGGACTAATATTTCTCGAGTTTTCTAGAAATCCCATATATTTGAATGGGAAACCGAAACCTCCGTATCTCCGGTTCTAATTGGCCGATTTTGATGCAACAAAAAGCAAAATTTATCTATTTGAAGCGTAGAATACGAATTTTAAACCATTTTAAGCCCCAGAGCAGCGAGTTGCCCCGAAAATTCGTAACAGTATAAAGCAGAATTTACAGTCAGTATCCAAACTGAACTGAACGGAACTAAACTGAATTCAAATTCATTTCAATTCTGTATCCAGACTAATGAAACACAATGAATAAACCATAGCAGACTATAAAAATGATGTGAGGGTGGCCAGTGGTAGAGCCAGAAAAAATTTTAGAAGGATTTTATGTAATGACGAAATGAAATACAGTGGAACCTGTTTAATATGACTACCCTCAGGAAAAACAAAACTGGTCACCTTACAAAGCTGGTAGCGCTGGTTGTAGAGTAAAATTGTGCAGAAAAGTGATCACTACAGACAGGTGGTTCCTTTACTCAGGTGGTCACTTTAGCAGGTTCTACTGTATCTCGAAAGTCTGGAGCAGTTATATCCCATTGGACCTTTTTTTAACCCTTTAACGCGCAATGTTCCCGCTCTGGGAACACCAAACTCTGACGTTTTGACTGTTGCCAGTCACGAAGAATAGATTTGATTTCTATAAAAAGTGTTGCCTGTGACATAGCTCCACGAGAATCCTTTACTTTTTAGTACGTCATTTCCTGTAAAAAAATTGTCACGGTTATTTTTAACAGCACTGACATCTGCTGAAAAATGGAAGATTAAAGATTTAGAAGATTAGATTTTAATAAAGATTTGGAAGGATCTGAAATTTTTAGAAAATTTGATCTCAAACACATAAATCTTACGATAAAATTTAATAAAATGAGTTATTTTACGTTACTTTAATTTTCTCTTTGATCTGTCCCGACTTTAGAAAAGTAATTTATTTCAGACATTTTTTTGTATTAAACGTTTCATTTCTTGGATTAAGATAAATTTTACAACTAGCATAGAATATTATTACACATGCGATAGTGCAATTGGCATTCAATTGATGTACACCTCCCAAAAAAGTATTCGAGCAAGAGAGAAATTTCCTATTTTAGATTTGCGAATAATAATTGAGTTTTTGAAAAACGCATAACTTGATAGAAATATGGAAAGTCATATTTATACATAGCCTAATTCATATTTTATGATAAATAATTTTTAATATACGAAACCAACGTAGGAAATTTCTCTCTTGCTCGAATACTTTTTTTGGACGGTGTACTTCATGATTTTTGAATAAAAAAAATAAAAACTTGTTTTACGATCGCGATTTTTTGAGCCCGAATTCGCTCTGATTCATCACAATATGTGTATTGTCAATCGTACATTAATCGATGAAACAATTTGGAGTTTTAGCTTATAAATTTTGTAGGTAATGAGGGTTTTTTTTAAATTTTGTTTTGTTTGATGTTAAAAATAAATTTTACTTATTAAAAAAGTCTTGCGCCCAGAGTAAAATTATAATTTAATTATATCCGGCTAATTCGAAAACATGACGTACTGCAATTTCTAGAGATAGTCCGGCAACCTAGAAAAGGTAACTTCGTTAAAAACACTGGTAGACGAACTTTTAGAGGGCCTCTAAAGCATATTCAAGATACATCTTTAGAAAACCACCCCAAACTCAGTTTCAGGCTGCTTTCTCCATCTGTAACATGAATACGCGTCAGTTTCTTTTAAAAGTCCCCCTCCCGAGGCACCCCCCCCGCTAGACACACACATACCTCTCGTGTACATCTGCCTTACACGTAAAACACTCCGCCAGGAGCGGAAGAAATCTATTGCATCTGCAAAAAAATGTAGCCGTATGAAGTAGATGCAAAGACGTCCAATGTCTCCATGTGCCCAAGGTGAGACAGAAATTTGAAACAACTGAGAAGCTTGGCATTCTTTCTAGTTAGAGGATGAAAGTACGTCTAGTCTTCTAGCGTAGAACATCTGGCTTCCGCGGTGTGTTGCGTTTAAAACAAATCTATAAAGAAAAAGTTCGACTGGTTGAATTATTCTACCAGAACCAGGACCCCACCATGGCCAAGTGAATAAGAGACTAAATCTTGATAGATGACTGAAGCTTTCTGGACTATTACAGGACTGTCAATCTAATGGTCTGGAGTTTCGGTAAGTTTTCTCCAGTAACTTGAATTCCCCTTAGGACCCCCTTAAAAAGTCCTCCGCTTAAAGTACTGGCCATAGACAGATACCTACCGTACAGGTATGACTTGACACAGTACACTCTATCAGAACCAGAAGAACTCCGTTGCATCTGCAAAAGAATTCAATTATATGAAGAAGATACAAAGATGTCCAATGTCTTCATGTGCCCTACGCAAGATGATACAGAGAGTTGAAACAACTGAACAACTTAACACTCTTCTAGTTAGAGTACGAAAGTAAATCCAGTCTTCTAGTGTCAAATTTATGGCTACAGCAGTGTACTGCGTTTAAGGCAGCCCTACAATGAAGGGCATCTGGTTGGAGGGTTGCTTTAGGTGGAGACCTTTTTAAAGGGTCACAAGGCGTATTCGAGCTACATCTGAAGAAAAACCGCCCGAAAATCTGATTACGATAGATCGGAAACCTTGCGCTAGGCGAGAATCCTGGACCTTCATGCTCCAGCCGTCTACAATATTTATTCGTCTTATCCACTCGTACATGGTATGGCGGACGTTGAAATCAGCACTTGATTGCGCTTGGTACCATGAATGCAACAGTTGTTTCCCGTATAGCATACTAAATTTCTTATGCGTATTACAGCGTGTTTTAATGTATTTAGACCTCAACCATGCAACCAAGTATGTTTGTTTCTTAAAAGTAATCATGGTTAAATACTATATTAATTTCGTTCTTCCTTGTAAAACACTTTTCACTAATTTTCTTTTGAAAATTGTGTTTAAGCGCCGATAACAGAAAACTATTGCGCTATCGAATACTTCCTAATCTTTTATCTATTGCCTTTTCATTTGAAAAGAAAAACAGAGTATGCAAACTATATACATATATCCAATACTTCAGTTAGAAGCGACAGGAGCACGTGAAATATGAATTAAGAGGAAAATTTTTATCAAATTATCTATGATCTGAGAACACAGAATATGAATTTCAACTTAATACCTTTATTTAAATACATTTTTTTAATCAATTCAATGTGAAAGAAACAATCTAGCATCTTTATCTAAATATGGCACTATGAGGAACTGTATACAAAATCTTTGCTCGCTGTTTATTCCTTTCTCATTAAATTTTCAAGATTTCACAAGAAGATAATTAACCAGGTAACAGATGCCTATAAGTAGCCGTCAGGAGTTATTTCGCAGATTTTTATCGTGAGACCAGAAGCGACATGAATAACTATACTCACATTTTATAAAAATTTCAAAAGAGTTTCATATTAGTAAAAGTTTGTTGATAGTAGTGGAAAAATAAATAAATAAAAGACATTACGCCACCTGGGAAAAAGTGGGAATGAAAAATATTAACTCCGTTTGCATAAAAGTTGTGTTTTTGCTCCTTTACATAACGAAATTTAACCCCTTAAATATTGTATTATTTTCAAGAAAACGGTCATAAAAGTGCTTATTTTTTACTAAAAAAAATTGTACAAAAATAAGTCTTTGTACAATGTATATATTCATTTTGAGGTTTTGGACATTTTTTTAGCATGAAATAAGAAAATTATTTTTTAGAAAAAGCCAGCATTTAGTGCTATTGTGATTGAATGCTGTTTTTCAATAAGCAGGGAAAAATAAAAAAAATAGGGAAAAACAAAAAATACATGGTTTAAACGAGAATTGTATTAAACTTACTTCATAATATAAATAAATATCAGTAAATTTTTCTAGTAATCAGTAAATTTTTCTAGTAAATCAGTAAATTTCAAATAAACTATCTCAAATAAGTTAAAAATAGTCTGTCATCTGTTGCGTAAAATGAAATAATCCGTGCATAAGAATTAAAATGTTCTCATTTTTCTGTCGCACAACGTTTATCACTCCAGCCCGAAAACAGGACTGGCACGAGAAATAGAGAACTCAGCCTGTGATTCTCAAGAAGTGGGGGGGGGGGGTAACAGTGCCTCAGCCGAAAGTCTTTCCTTTTCCATCGAATTTCTAGACAGTTTATGACAGCATCAAGCGACAACAAAGCAGAACACTCACCGTGTTCTCTTCATAATGCCTGGTCTGGAATAAATGCTGAAGTTAGAAATGCGTGAATGCATCCGAAAAATCTTTAACTTTATAAATGAAAACAGTGAAATTTCTGGTAAGTATTACAGATATTATTTTTATTTCTTTTATTTATCTATATATATTTTTACATTCAAGACACAAACTGTCCATTATAAAATACATTATTGTTATTTATTTTTCATCGTGTATGTGTATCATTAAAGATATTCTCTCTAATAATGGCACTTCAAGTCAGTCCAAGCCTTGCGTATTTAGAAATTTTAGTTTGTTAGCAGGAACCATTGATAGGTATAGCCTACAGTTTAGTTATGTACTTCTATTAGTGATGAAGATCGAAATTTCTTCGACCGAAACACAGGTACACTTAAGGGTAATTATGAAAGTGTACCTGTGTTTCGGTCGAAGAAATTTCGATTTCGTTTTAGTTTACAAAGTGTTAGTTAGTTTAACCATTGATAGAATTTAGATATTCAGAAAGTTTTAATAAATGGCAATAATTATGATCACTACCGTTTCTATTCAACAAGGGCACTTCACAAAGACAGCGCCAGGGGCAGGAATCCGTACAGATTCGAATTTGAGTTGAGTGCCAATACAGACTGAGATTAGGTTAAGGTTAGGTCATGTCAATAGTTCCCAAACGTGGTTAGAGAGTATATAAATGAGTTCGTGAACGTAACATAGTAATACACAGAGACTGTACAAAGGGTACACCCATTTCGTTCAACTTGATTTTCGACGGGGCTCTCAAGGAGAAAAAGCTTGGGAACCATTGGGTTAGTTCAACAGCTCCTATATGTAGAAGGCCCAACAACTGAAGCTTTGACGTCATCACTAGATCTTAAAGGAAAAAGATAAGAATTGTGTTGTATTGGGAGCGCCTGGGAAATTAAATCCCACAATCTCCCTTTCAGTAACTATTAACGTTTTAACTGAGCTTTAGGAAAATAAAAAGAGTTAAATTTAATTTAATAATAAGTAAGAAAACGAAAAAGTTAAGGGGAGGAAGAAAAGGTTGAATTTAAGCAAAATGATAGTTCTAAACAAAGCTCAATCACTGTGAGGTTAGGTAGGGCCCGAAAACAATGAGTTTTTGTGCTAGCTGTTAGTTCACTCACACATTGACAATGTTGTACACTGTCAAGTTTTACTTGATGGATTCGGAAGGCATAAACACGATCTGTTGTATCTTCAAAAAGTAAAACTGTTTAAAATTTCTGGTGGATGCTACAAATATTAGAAAATACCTTAAATTAAAGCTAAAATACCTTTCTGATACAAAATAATTCATTGGAATCTACTGTATCGTGCGATACAATTAGTGATGGTCAAAAATTGTCATTTGTCGTAAAATTAATTTTTTTTATCTTAAATCATTAAAAAGTTTTATGACTGAGAAAATTCACACAAGTTTAAAATAGATATACTTTGTAAAAGTAAACCCGTGATGATGTTGTTAAGATCTAGTGATTATGCCAAAGCTTCAGTGGAGGTTTTCTATATATATGGAGGATGTTGGTTAGGTCAGAGATGCCAAAACGGCTTGTTTAAGACCGAAGTTCTCAAGTTTGGCCAAGGAAAAGGCACTCTGGTAGCCGTGGTTAGGATAAACATTTCACCATATGTGATTACCATCATTTTATCAAATATTTAAAAAAATGAACTTTATAGACTCTCTGGTGGCTTTTCGTAAATATTATAAATCTTTTTTAAATTGGGATATGACATTCAACTTTCTTTCCTATAAAAAATACATTTATTATTATACAGTGAATGCTGTGAAGTGTTGACCACCTGTCTAAATTGAGCTAATTGATCAAGAATGAAATGGTCTTAGTAGTTACTTTCACATTGAATGAACATTTATAAATTGATCACCTGTCAAACTTCCGTGTTGACCATATAAATAGGTATAGACTTTGTTCTAAAGCATTTCTCAAAACATTTGTAAGTTGACCACTTCCAGAATTTTTTCTATGTATGTAATTCATGTTTAAATCTAATAAGCAATATTATTCCTATTTTGTATAATTTTGATTTCATATTTTATATAATTTTGTTGTATGATATATATATTATGTACTATGTAATACATGAGTACGTTGCTGATAAAATACGAAAATCAAAAAGTAAGTATTGTACCCTTGATAAGTTGACCACAAAAATGGGGAACCAATGGGTGGTCAGCTCAGGACGTTCCACTGTATTATCTATCCACTGCATTTTAAACTTACCAAATTAGAAAAGTGCATGATTTATTTAAAGGCCAAAAAAAAAAAAAAAAAAGAAAGAAAGAAATCATCGACTTACATATTTAAGTACATATGATTACGCGTATGGAATGCTAATTTTCGAATAAATTAAGGGTTCCGTTATTCGCCAAGTGAATAAGACACTGAACATGGTAGATGGCTGAAGTCTAAAGGTCCCATCTTCGCGCCTACCGCACGGCTGTCGATCTAACGGTCTTGAGTTTTGGGAGGTTTTCTCCGGATATAAAGTGAATACTCTTCAGAATCCCTTAAAAATATTTCCTCCCAAGACATCCCTGCCCCCATAGGCAGATGCCTCTCGTGTACTCTTGCCATAACACAGAACATTTCGATTAAATAAAGCGAATTTTTAAAATTTTATTTACTACTTTCATTCAAGAAACAGGCCGTTATATACATACAAATCAATAAACGCACTAATTGCTCAGAAAAAGTTTTAACGGCTATGAATTTCCATTGCTGTTTATCTGAATTTAAGCATTCAGAACAATAAACATTCGGTTGAGATCAATAAGCAATCAATTCCGAAAAAAAATCTTGACATTAACTTCGTTAATTAATTAAAAATAAAGATACAAAGAAATATACTATGCATTTAAAAAAGAACTTTAACAAATAACTAGTTTTTTAGCATAAAAATAATTAATACTCTTTCATTCATTTATTTGCAATTAGTTTGATTTGTAATCCGCGTTTTTTTTTCCAGATTTCTTTGGCTTTAAACAATCAGCTTGTTCCTTCAAATATGTTTATTTGCATCGCTTGCTTCGGCGATTGAAATTTTTAAATTAATGATTAGTTTCAAAGAATCGTCCTTCGTTAAATTCAATACCCAATTTTTTTTCTCCAATTACTATATGTAATCATGCATTTCTTTGAATGCGATGGAAATCAATACAGAATCTTTTGTATTTTAACATTACTTTTTAATGGTGCGATTACAGTTTTAACAAACAATCCATTCTGAAACGAATAAAGGGACACAAATTGTGTTAAAAGTACGATAACGAACGCTTTCCACGCGGTTTTCTGCCTAGGAAACATTTTCAAATTCTGTTGAGTTGTGTGTGTGCGTGTGCGTTTATAAAAAATAATTAATTGCTCCCAAATATCGGGAAACTTTGTTTTATTCAAATGCTTTTTGAGAGGGTGTACTTGGGAACAGTCCTGTGGTAGCAGTAATATCTCTAAAGAGGCTAGCTAAGACAGACAAAAGAAGGCTAGCTGTTCCGAAGAAGTTGTATTTCGTACTTCGTATTTGTATACGAGATTTCTATACCCCACTCAATCCAAACTAAACCAAACTAGACCCAAAACTAAAATCCTGGATCCACCACTGCCTGGGAATATTATGTAATTCCAATAAATGAACTAATTATACAGTGTCAGTGTTCATTTATTGAGGTATTTAAACTATTTTTTACTCAAACTCAAAGAACAGCTGAATTCATAATTTATACGCTCCAAATATTTTTTCACATAAATTTTATAGTGTAATAAAAATAGACTCTCAGAGCAAAATACAAATAGCGGCATTAGAAAAATAAATTATGATTTGTTGTTGTTTATACTGATGCCCTCTGACAAACGCATGCGGTGCCAGATCCACCTAACTAGGGAGGCGATGGGCAGAGGGGGGGGGGCTTCCATTTTTAGGGCCCAGTGGGAGGGAGTCCAACTTTAGCCTGTGTTCCCCTAATTTTTAACCAATTACAGAGAAAGGATCAACCCCCTAAAATCGGCACTCCCAGAGGTATCGTTTAACAACTTGGAGGACATTGGAGCCACGACATATCTTACATGCAGCAGCTCTCATTATCGTATACGGTCCCACAGCAGTCGAGCCCAAATGTGAGTTCACCCTCCCACGCACTGTCCAAGCTGGATGCTGCTTCACTTGCTCGACTCAATCCGCACTCACAGCGGAAACTACACCCGAGCATGGCCATATTTCTCAGCTAATTGCTGAGTTGCTATAGTGCTAAATTATTCCTGTATCACAATAAGGCCTAACCATACGGTCGTGGGTTCGATTCCAGCAGATGCACTGGTTGTTTAAGTTTCATTTCTCTGTGCTAGTAAAGCCACCGGCCCCCAGTCGAATTCGGGTGATTTCTACAAACGAGGCATTGAAAATTTTGTTAAACGCTCTGAGGAAGATTTAAACACGACAGAGAATACATTATTGATGAATTAATTGCTAATTTTATTTAAAAATAAATAATTAAAAAATGTTAGAAAAAAACTGGAAATTGGTTACCAATTCTATATTTCACAACGAAACCAAAGTTCACTATGGAATTCTCCATTTGTACTACAAACCCGGGGGGAAAAAAAGTTGGTTAAAATCAAGTTTTCTTAATATGTTACACGAGGAGTGGAACCGCAGTTTTGCACCTCAGCAGTTGTTAAGTAAATTTATTTTTACTTCCTTGTACGTAGTATAAGGAAGTAATGTGATCCCGAAAAATTTTGGGGGCCAAATTTCGACATAAAAACCGATTTTGACTACCTCTAAATTTAATTAAAAAAAAATTTTCTGATGCATCTCATCGTAGGCTAGCATGCACGATCATATTAACGCGTCTGCAACTCATTTTGACCAGTGGCGAGTCTACTGTGGCCAGTTTTTCCATGCCGTCTGTACGTACGTACGTATGTATGTAACTCGCATATCTCAAAAACTAATGGTCGTAGAATGTTGAGATTTGATATTAGGATTGTTTCTATGATCTAGTTGTGCACCTCCCCTTTTGGTGGCAATCGAATGGATAGTTTATGTACAGGACCGCCCAAAAGATTCGAAATACATTACGCTCTATGGGCCGAAATTCATTAAACTCGCCTAACTCAAAAGCTATTAGGCGTAGAATGTCGAAACTTCATATTTTGGATAGTTGTAACACCTAGTTGTGCACCTCCCCTTTTGGTTCCATTCGACTAGATAGTTTATCTACAGGACTGCCCAAAACATTCGAAATACATTACACTCAATGGGCACGAAATTCATTAAACTCGCATATCTCAAAAACTGTTAGGCGTTGAATGTTGAAACTTTATATTTAGGATTGTTGTAACATCTAGTTGTGCACCTTCCCTTTCGGTTCCATTCGACTGAATAGTTTATCTACAGGACCGCCCAAAAGATTCGAAATACATTACGCTCTATGGGCCGAAATTCATCAAAGCGTTTTTTAGAGGTATTGGGCTATTTCAAACGACTCAGAAGTGATATATGCTGTAAAGAGTTAGTAAATGAATTTCTCCATTAAAAAAAGTGTCTTTTTCATTTATAGTTCTGCTACAGGAAACACTCAAAAGATTTCCAATACATTACGGTCAATAGCAATTTTAGGGGCATTCATGCCATTTCAAGCACAATTACCGTCCTACCACATAAGTTAGGTAATGGTCCGACCACGGTCACGTGCCTCCCTCAAGAACTATGCCAAAAGTCGCCAAGCTTGGCGACTTTTGGTGTATGTGTGTGCATATTTAACTCTCAAATCTCAAAAACTATTATGAAATTTCATATATAAGAATGTTGTAAACATCTAGTTGTGCATCTCGATTTTTCGTTCCAATCTACTGGAGAGTTTATTTACAGGACCACCGAAAAGAATTTCAGTACCTTAATGTCTATGGACATCTTCAATATAATACAACTGTAGACAGTCATTGTTTGGTACATGCCCAAAATCTCGCCGTCTGTCCTCGACCTTGGCGAGTTTTGGCGAAATATCGCCAAATTTGGCGATAGTCAGTATTTTGGTCCATGCCCAAAGTATCGCCATTTGTTATCGTTCTTGGCGAGTTTTGGCGGAATATCGCCAAATTTGGCGATAATCTGTCATTGTTTGCTTCATGCTTAAAATCTCGCCAAATGTCGTCGACATTGACGAGTTTCGCCGAAATATCGCCAAATTTGGCGCCAAAAAATTATTTCCTATTTTGTATAACTCTAAAACTTTAACCCGTAGATTTTTTTAACTTTGTATTAAGAACTATTGTAATATCTGACTGTTTTCAATATCTTTTTTTGACAGCAATCGACTGAGAATTTATTTACATGGTGAGCCAAATGACTTTGAATACATTGAAGGTGTATAGATGCATTCAATTCATTGAAAGTCTGTGGTCAATGGACTACTTTGGCTATCCCCAAAATCTCGCTGACTATCTCAAGTTTGTCGGCTTTTGGTGAAATATTGCCAAATAAAGTGTCAGAAGGAAATCTTTCAAATTGAACTCAGCTTGGCGATATCGAAATATTTGGCTAGAAATCGCTAAACCTTACTATTATTGATATTTTATCTCTTTCAAACAAATAAATTTAGAGGAAGTGCATCGAAAATATTTTTGATCTAATGGACGTGCAAGGAAGTCATGTGTTGGACACATCAGATTTTTTCCTTTTATTTTCTCCTCCTTTATCTCGTTATAAGTCCATTACCGATCAAAGTGCGACAAATTCGAAGAGGGAAAGTAGGGAAAAAATAGAAAAGAGAGAAAGGGAAACAGAACTAAATTCGGATTTGATGATTAGGTAAGATATACAAGCATCGATTATTTTTTCAGAAACGTATACTTGCTTTGTGTAAATGAATTGCCGTTAATTCACCAGACGTTTTAGTATTGCAGTAGAGCTTTGGTGCGTTATGGAAAAATTGCTACTGGGCCCTGTCCGGATTATAAAGGTATCCAGACTTAAAAAAAAAAAAAAAAAAAAAGTGAAAGGCCGTTTGAGTCCCCCCCCCCAAAAAAAAAGAAAACTATCATTACGAATCAATCGATCAAACAATCGTATCAAACGAATCATTAATAATTCACTTTAGTGGTTAAAATATTTGAACAGATAAATAAAACCTTTAACCCTTTGAGGCGCAACCCTTTCCCAATGCTGAAAAAAGGGCAGCCGTTGCCATCGCTCGACTTAACTACGAGCAAGATGGCGGACGATCGAAACGTTCATCGCGTGCCACAGATCTAGAGACCCTTTTTTTTGACAGCCAGCTGTCGTCAAAGAAGGGTCTCTAGATCTGTGGCACGCGATGAACGTTTCGATCGTCCGCCATCTTGCTCGTAGTTAAGTCGAGCGATGGCAACGGCTGCCCTTTTTTCAGCATTGGGAAAGGGTTGCGCCTCAAAGGGTTAAACTAATTTGGAGATAGTTTATTTTTAAATAGATGGTATAGCTCTACTCAAATACGTGTATTTGGGATATGCATTGTGGCATCTTATCTCACTTTTTTTACGTATGTTCGGGAGAAAACTTTGCAAAATATTTATTTATTTTATGAAGTAGAGCATTAATTAAAAATTCACCACGAAAAGATTCTGTGTGTTAAAAACATATTATTTGTTATTGGATGGGGGGGGTGGATCATGGGGGGGCGAGGGGGAGGGGGGGCTAGGGGGGGGTGGGGGGTTCACACGATGGAGTGGGCGATAACGCTAAAGTGTTGAGCTGTGCTGCTAGAAATTCAACTTTTTATTTTCTTTTGCAGTAGAAATAATGTTCCGAAACTTCAAAATGAATACATTACTGTTGTATGTAACATGCACTTATTGTTCATACAGTTTTTCTTGATTAAAAAAAAAATAGATATCATATTTTCATCTAAGTTGGTGGCGCCGCTTGGTGGGGTTCGTATTCCCGTGGGTAGAAAGATGGGTAGTAGGAGCGGAGGCCGTTAGAGAGGGGTGTAGATGAACGAATATTACATTAGCATGTGTAATGTGACATCACGACACTACACTATTCTGCGATTTGCTAGTCACGGAGATTGGAGACACAGTCAGTACTGGGGGGCGTGTTGACATCTAGTGAGGCGACACGTTTTTTAAAAATCCAGGATCGAATCCTGGACTGTTGATGGTCCCCGAATTTTTTGACTTTCCGGAGATTACCGACGCTCTTATTGTAACTTGCTTTGCGAATAATCAGGTGAACTAAAGCGCGAGCTTCTTGTTTGTTTCATGTAGCGATCCTGATTATTTTACATTATTTCCCTAAGTAGTGAATTTTGCAATTAATATCTTAATCCAGCCGCTTGACCACAAGGAACTGTCACATCCTTTCTAGTACTTTCGCAATGTGTTTGTACACTAAGTCTGCAATCTATGATGAATTTCTGAAATTACAAGTGGAAATAAAATTCCTTAATTTTCGAGTACAGAAACCGTCGCATCAATGAAGTCAAGCACCGTTTTTGTTCTAACATTGATTTTAATCTAAGCGGTACGACTTTTATAACACGTGAGGAGAGCCGTTGATCTATTATTACACTTTCAAGAGGGTGGTTGTCCCATTGCCATCTCTTCCCAAACGGTCGGAGAGAGGGGGGGACAGGTATAGGAAGAGGGGGGGGGGAGGACTATTGCACTGTGGAGGGGAGGGGGCGGTGGGGGTAATGGGGGGGAATGGGAAATCTGGGGGGGGGGTGGGGCGGGGGGGGGGGGGGGGGGTGGGGGGTGTGGGGGGGGGGGGGGAGGTGGGGGGGGGGGGGGGGGGGGTGGAGCGAGTTGCGAGAAGTTAATATTAGTTAATGTCGCTGCATGTGCTATATCTCATCATATTTGTTATTATAGAAAGTGGGAAGAAGGTTAAATAATTTGCTATAAATTTAGCACATTGGAAAATGGCGATTGTTGGGTCTTGTGTTTGCTTGGCGTGGGGGGGGGTGGAAGGGGGGGGGTGGGGGGGGGGGGGGGGGGGGCCTGTGTGGTGGGGGGTGGTGGGGTGGGTGAGAGTTTTTTTTTCTTTTTAATTGTTTGAAGCATGTTTTCCTATTTTTGTGCAATTTTTCTTTTCTTTACTTCTTTATTTCTATCTGTACTCTCTGTTTATTTTTTTTTATTCCTTTATTTTGATTTTTATCTACCCCCCCCCCCCCATCTGTTATCCTCATTCTAGTTCTTGCTTTTTTCTCCTCCCACTAGCACGCCTCGCTCTTAGTCCTTTGTTTACCAGTTAACTTATTTCGATTGTTATTGAAGCAGATATAAAAAAAACAAACTGTTTAGATCAGAACACTGTGTTTATCTTCATAAATACCTTTTATATGTGTTATTTTTTACGAAGTTTTAATTATTTTATGTTTTAAACACTCGTTTCTTTTGAGTTTTTTTTTTTTTTTTTTTTTTTATTTTTTTTTTTTTTTTTGATGTTGTTGTTATGGCTGAAGGAGGTGTATATTTACCAGTGAGTTCAAAATGACACGCAAACTTCTGGCTTTTTTCGGAAGAAAAAAATGCTGCCAACGTCCTTCCGTTATTTTTCGAAAGTAGTTTTTTTTAATCCACTTCCATTAAATAATTTTTATTAAATAATTAATTCTATTTAGCTGAAAGTTATAATTCATTTTGTCTATAACTTTCCTTTTATGGCTCTTTGAACAACCGGAAAGTTACAAGAAAAGAATTAATTTCTGTTGTTTTATTAAACAGAAAGTTCTTCTCCGCCCGTAGTTTAATCATTAATGGCTCTCGTAGTCATTAGTTTAATTTCTTTCTAAATAAAACGTGAGGAATCTTTAGAATATTGTTTCTTCCAATACAATTTTTTCATACATAATTAAAAGATTAAAAAAGCTAGGAAAGCCCAATCACGCTAAAAAAGATCTTGACAGGGTTTTTATTGGGGGTGGGGAGGGGGGAGGATAGGTGTAATTTAAACAAAGGCTCCTTCAATATTTACGCACGTTACACTCCGTTGAGTAAAATATTTTGTTGCATTTTTCCTTAATTGTGAAATAAGCATAAGTAATACAGGTACAATATGCGAAAATAACATTTGTAAGCCGTATAAGAGTTGTTATTCTTCTGAAAGTATGTGTAGAATATTTATAATTTTATAAGTTGTTATATATAATTTTTGGATAAACGAATAACCTTACGAGCAGTTGTAAAAGAAAAAATTTAAAGAAAAACTGTTTTGTTGACGTTGTACTAAGTTTACGATATTGTGCCTAAATGTTAATATGTACACGCGTTTACTTAAATGTACTCAACCAGTGGTGTAAGCGAGAAAATTTTCTATGCGGGGGGGGGGGGTGTACGACTACTGGAAACTCACATATTGTTATACATGTGTGTGGTTAAGGGAGTAAAGAATATACATTTTGATTATGGGGCAAAAATTACCGTAAGGGGGATTGTGACCCCCCCTATTTCCTCCCTCACCCTTGGCTAAAGTCACTGGATTGTCCACTGATGTTTTAAACTGCAATATAAATATCACTCTAAATAAAATAATTTAAATGCTTATTAAGAAAAATAAAGACATTTTCCTTCCAATGGAATTAGGTTCTGTGAAAAACTGTTGATGTTTCCAAAACCCTTTTCAGGAAGACCAAACCATATCCCCCCCCCCCCTAGGATTAAAAAATGTATCTACTACCTTTACTCCACCCACCTACCCCGATTCTTGCCATTCGACCATTGAAAAATATTGGACCTGGAGTTTCATTTACCCTAGATAAGGGCACGTGGTGACAACCTTGAATGGAATTTCTTATTTTTTTTTATACCCACAATCAAACGATTCTGATTTCTGACTAGTGTCTCCATGTTTAGATAGACCATTTAGAGATTGTGGTGAGAAAAAATGAGTTCAAAATGACACGCAAACTTCTGGCTTTTCGGAAGAAAAAAAAATGCTGCAACGTCTTCCGTTATTTTCGAAAGTAGTTTTTATCACTTCCCATTAAATAATTTTATTAAATAATTTTCTTAGCTGAAAGTTATAATTCATTTTGTCTATAACTTTTTTTATGCTCTTTAACAACCGGAAAGTAAAAAGAAAAGAATTAATTCTGTTGTTTTTATTAAACAGAAAGTTCTTCTCCCGCGTAGTTTAATCATAATGCTCTCGTAGTTAGTTTATTTCTTCTAAAAACGTGAGAATTTAGAATATTTTTCTTCCAAAACAATTTTTCATACATAATTAAAAGATAAAAAGCTAGAAAGCCCATCCGCTAAAAAGATCTTGACAGGGTTTTTTTGGGGGTGGGGAGGGGGGAGGATAGGTGTAATTAAACAAGCTCCTTCAATATTTACGCACGTTACACTCCGTTGATAAATATTTTGTGAATTTTTCCTTAATTGTGAAATAAGCATAAGTAATCAGGTACAATATGCGAAAATAACTTGTAGCCGAATAAGTGTTATTTTCTGAAAGTATGTGTAGAATATTTATATTTTAAAGTTGTTATATATAATTTTGGATAACGAATAACTTACGAGCAGTTTGTAAAAGAAAAATTTAAAGAAAAACTGTTTTGTTTACGTTGTACTAAGTTTACGTATTGTGCTAAATGTTAAATGTACGCGTTTAATTAATGTCCACCAGTGGTGTAGCGAGAAATTTTTCATGCGGGGGGGGGGGTGTACGACTACTGGAACTCACATATATGTATACATGTGTGTGATAAGGGAGTAAAGAATATGCATTTTGTATGGCAAAAAATTCCTTATGGGGGATTGTGACCCCCCCATCCCCTCTCCCCTTGGCTAAGTCACTGATGTCCACTGATGTTTTAAACTGCAATATAAATATCCTTAAATAAAATAATTAAATGTTTAAAAAATAAAGACATTTTCTTCCAATGAATTAGTTCTGGAAAAATGTTGATGTTCCAAAACCTTTTCCAGAAAGACCAACCATATCCCCCCCCCCCCTAGGATTAAAAAATGTATCTACCTTTACTCACCCACCTACCCCGATTCTGCCATTCGACCATTGAAAAATATTGACTGGAGTTTCATTTACCCTAGATAAGGGCAAGTGGACAACCTTGAATGAATTTCTTATTTTTTTTACCCACAATCAAAACTTCTGATTTCTGACTAGTGTCTCCATGTTTAGATAGACATTATGAGATTGTGTGAGAAAAAATTATCCCCCCCCCCATGTTTCACACAAGTGCAGCACTGAATTAAAGTCGAAGTACACTAAAAAGCTGTTTCACTTACGCCCTCACGCGCCTGTCGAACTAACGCTCTGGAATTTTGGTCAGTTTTCTCCAGATGTAACGTGAATACACGTTAGAACACCTTAAAAAGTCCTCCAAACAAGGCACTCCATCCTAAACAGGCAGCTTATGCGTAGCTTTGCCATAACAAAAAAAAAAAAACACTTACCCAGGTCCGTACCCAGAAAAAAATTTCGGGGAGGTAACCAAAATTTCGTAGGGGACCAAACAGTGAAAAAGGCTAAATTTTTCACGAAAAGGCTTCATCATTGTTGCTTTGTTAATAAAATTTTAAATTTCAGGGGGGGTGCGGAGACGCTTCAATTATTTATAGATTAAGTGGGTGATGTAAGCTGAAAAAAAATGTTCAAAATACGGTAGGAAAAAAAGACCACGTTAAGAAAAAAGTCCTCTCGCCAATTTTCGAAAAGTTATTCTTTTTAAATTTGTGCGCAATCCCCGTACAAAAAAATTCCTAAGTAATATGATGTATCTCTAGCACTAATGTGGTGATGAACAAAATTTACTGCGTTTGACACGTACACACCGCGTACCAAGCCGCTAAGTCGTCGGGTATAAAGAACTGGAGATACGGTGGCGGTCTGATGTATTGTATTTAGAATGCCGTTCTCGGCGAGATCTTTTGACGGCGACGAACCCTATTTTTAACTATGTTCCCATTAAGCTAAAATTATGAAACTTGGTGGGTATTTGGGTGTTCCCACAAGGTGGATATCTTTAAACAAAGATGATCGGAGACTATACATGAATTTTATTGTGAACGCTTAGTGCTAGAGTGCAAAAAATTATTTCTGTGAGACCATTTAAACGTGATCATTCAGAGGATTTTTTTTTAGCGTCGAGAGCTATTGAAAAAAGGTTTAAGTCCCTTAAAGGGGTTAAGTTTAAAGGTTTAAGAAAAATACAGAAAT
The DNA here is from genome assembly GCA_038373885.1 of Cheiracanthium punctorium. Lineage (NCBI taxonomy): Eukaryota > Metazoa > Arthropoda > Arachnida > Araneae > Cheiracanthiidae > Cheiracanthium > Cheiracanthium punctorium. The sequence continues at coordinate 1,400 of JAWZYV010014543.1, read as the reverse complement.
ACATGAGGTGTCCCTAAAATGTGGTAACGGGATTTAATTCTTTAGAGAAAAGTGGGCAGTGTAAATTGAAAAACTGTTCAAAATAAGGGCGAAAATAAGACTTTGATTAGAAAAAAATGCTCTCGTTAATTTTCAAAAAGTTACATATTTTAAATTTTTATACTACCCCTGTACAAAGCAATTCCCAATGAGTAAAATGTACCCCATAAACTAATGAAACGAAATACGAAATTTGAGAATTATACCTTAAAAAGTGTCAGCGATATGATAATAAATATAATCTTGAATTAAACCACTTTTGAGTGGCTCTCGAAGGGGAAAAATCACGTCGAATGATCACCTTTCAGGGGTTGTACAGAAATTGCAAAGGAAAATCTTTTTTCCCCCCTCTACCAATAAATGTTTATATTCAAAATCATGTATAGTCCCCGATCACATTTCTTTAACGATATCTCTGAGACGTTCTATGATGAAGGGCTCAAATTTGGTACACCACCTCATGAGTGTATAGGGCACATTTCACTAATTGGGAATGTTTTCGTACGGGGCTCGAATACAAATTTTAAAAAAAAATGTAACTTTTGAAAATGAACGAGAGATTATTTTTTTTTAACGGAGTCTTACTTCCATCCTCATTTTGAACATTTTTTAAAATTTACGCTGCCCACTTATCTCTAATAGATAAAGAATTAAAGCCCGTTACCAACTTTTTGAGACACCCTGTGTAACAAATGAAAAAATTTAATGTTTATGCACTTTGTAATCTATCTATATTATCAGCGATAAATTGTTAGAATTTATCCTAACATGCTGATTTTTACATTTCCATCAGTTTAATAAGTATGCTTATCCCTATTCTTAGCACAGAGTTTGTTTTCCTGCGTTGTACTTTCCAATATCCGCAGAGGTTTCTTAACATACTTTCAATACTTTTATGTTATAATATGCTCTGCATAATATTATCAAAATTCTTCCAAAAAATAATTTTTAGTTATTTCTAACACTAAAACAGTCGTAGAGCGCAAGATGGCGGACCTGTGGAAGGTGTCTACGCATAGAATAACATTGTTTTAGCACATTTTGGACTAATTGCCGCCCATGTGGTGTAGTGGCTTAACCCATTTATGCCTAGTGTCCCTCTTTTGGGACGGCATTTTCGCTATTAGTCGGAAACGTTATTTATTTTTCCTAGCCTTTACTCATGAGTATTGAGCCTCATCTCTACAAAATATTTTAACATAACCCAGTAGGATGTTGATATTTCGATTTTTATGCATAATGATTTTAAAAGAAATCATCCCTTGTTCAAGAAGTTGACATCAGAAATTTATCTATTATTTCTGTTATCAGTAAAAATCGAAGAAAGTCGCAAAAATATCCAGCACAAACTGGGTATAAAA
>JAWZYV010014542.1:0-83519 GCA_038373885.1 Cheiracanthium punctorium | reverse complement strand
GTTATAAAATAAGAGGGGGGGGGGATCAAATTTTCTGGCATGTCAGATAATTGCTATTGTTGACTTAGCACAAATCATAAAAATGGGTTAATAATATTAAAATAAAACAATGGCTCTTTACTTGGAAGTAAAGGTTACAAACTATGCTAACCATAATGTATATTTCGTGTTATCTTATGTAATATACCCAGCGTTTTCCATTACATTTTGGCAATGCTTTTTCATGGTGCCTCTATAACGGAAAAGTACCAAAAGAATTTTTAAATATATAATGTTGTTGAAAGCAAGTGTAAATATAAATACATACATACATATATATATACATATATATATAAAATTCTTCGATACGATTTATTTTTATGTTGTGAGAACACAAGTCAAAAATTAGTAAAAATATTTGTGAGTGTATGGGGGGGGGCCGAAGTAACCTCTTGCCCCGGGGCCCCCTTCAAGCATGATCGGGCTCTGCTGATTACATTATTTTGTAGAAAATTCGACTAAATGTTCGTTGTTGAAAAATGAAAAACTGAATGTATGCTGAAAAATGGGGGGGGGGGCAACATTAAAATGTTAGGAACTGCTGCACTAAAGAATAAAAAAATTGCAGTTTTGTTGCATGTAAATGGTTAATTAGAGCTTGAGATATGAATTTTCAAAACTTCCATTAAACTTGCCATACCCAATTGTTCTCACATTAGATATTTTTGATTTTCTGCCAGAAATGAAAATATCACCAAGCTGGGTTCATTTTTTGAAACATTTTTGCCATATTTTGCAATTTATCTTCAAAAAAGTCTTAAAGCTTGGTGGCTTATGATAAAATTTTTGAGGGAGGCACATGATTGTTGTCAGATTATTAGCTAACTGCATAGTAGCATGGTATTGTGCTCAAAATGGATAAATGTCTCTAAAATTGCCGTTGACTAATGTATTGGAATTCTTTCGAGTGCTCCTGTAGAACTGTAAATGATAGACACTATTTTCAGTGGAGAGTTTCATTTTGTAATTTTTAATAATGTATATCAATTTTGTTTCATTTGAAATAGCTGAATATCTCTAAAATATACTTTAAAGAATGACTACCCATAGAGTGTAATGTATTGAAATTTTTTTGGGTGGCGCTGTAAATAAACTATTCAGTAGATTAGAGCCAAAAAGGGAACTGTGGTGCACTGCTATATTTTATTGCAATCCTAATTATAAAATCAATATTTATATGTCTAGTTTTTGAGATATTCCAATTATGTATGTTCGTACAGATGTCAGGAAAAATTAGTCAAAATGGATTTGTGGCTTGTCAAACTGGATTGTACATGCATATATGTGTACATTGAAATATATCACAAAAAGTTTTGAAAGTAAATTTAGAGATATTCAAAATTGATTTTTCCTTCGAAATCTGCATTCTAATTTTTTGCGATTATTGTACATCGGTTAATTTTAAAGGAAATACCTATTTCCTCCATCTTGAAATATATTTCGGCTGCCATCACAACCATCCTCAGTCGGTGCACGTTCCCTCGTCAATGGCAGCCTCGCCACACTTCTCCTCCTCTTCTCTCCGGAACTTCCACTTCAAGACGTCACACCAGGTTCGGTCAATGCTAGCGCATGTCATGTAATTGTCGCTGCTCTCTGTTGTAGATATTTCCAAACTCTCACGGATATAGGCATATATTTTATTATTGTAATTTGCTATTTTCTTTATATTTCCGAAGTCTATCGTTAGAGATTCTTTTATGGCTAAGCGTGCTAAGGCGGTCTTTTGTTTGCTGAATTTGATGTCATTAAAATGCTCATTTTTTCTTTCATTTATTTTTCTTTTGGTAACTACTATATAGCATCCTTTAGAATTGGTATCGTTAAGAAAGAAATTAATTTTGTAGATTCCAGCAGTATCTACAGGATTAATTTGATGTTTTTCTGAACGCATACGTTGAAAAATGTTTTGATTGGGTTCAATTGGTATTCGCATATTCTTTTTGAGTGCTACGTTAGATATTTTATTTGCAATCCCTCTGCTGAAAGGAATAGCTGTAGTATATTTTCTTTTAAATTTTCTTTTTGTTGATTGCTTATAGTGTTTAATCTTCGTTTACGTGCTTTAAAAATTTTTTCAAAAATTTCCCGTGGGTAATTAGCTTCCTGACATTGGTTTCTAATGAACAAAATTTCTTTATGTAATAAAGCTGTGTTGGATCAAACATTAAGAGCTCTGTCTATATAAGATCTGATGGTTGCTATTTTATAATTTACGTTGCACGCAAAATGTTAGCACTCAAAAAGAGTATTCGAATACCAATTAAACCCAATCAAAGCATTTTTCAACGTATACATTCAGAAAAAGATCAAATTAATTCTCTAGATACTGCAGGAATCTACAAAATTATTTTCTCTATTAACGATACCAATTCCAAAGGGTGCTATATAGGAGTTACCAAAAGAAAAATAAATGAAAGAAAAAATGAGCATTTTAATGACATCAAATTCAATAAACAAAAGACTGCTTTAGCATGCTTAGCCATAAAAGAATCTCTAACAATAGACTTTGGACATATAAAGAAAATAGCAAATTATAATAATAAAATATATGCCTATATCTGTGAGAGAGGGAAATATCTACAACAAAGGGCAGCATCAGCGACATGATGCACTATAGCGCAAACCGAACCTGGTGCAGTTGCGGATCCACGGGGAGGGGCTCTGGGGTCGTCCTCGTCTGGGGTCGTCCTCAGTCGTCCTCGTCTGGGGTTGTCCTCAGTCATCCTCGTCTGGGGTCGTCTGGGCATCGTCCAATCACCTGGGGGGGGCTCTGGGGGCTCGAGCCCCCAGAAATGCACTATGGATTAGCAAAGTTAATGAAATTGTAAATTTTCACATGAAATGAAATTTTAAAAAGTAGAATGTGTATACAGTTGACGCTCTTTTCAAAGACGATATTTCAAAGTCCCGCCCGCCCCCCCAACGCAAAAAATTTCTATTCAAAGATTATGTCGCTTCTGTTTAACAGCAATTTTTTTTTTTTCATCTTACGCTACAGGAACAGGGGAAAAAAAATTTTAAGAGTAGGAAAAAAGTGTCGGGGAATGTCAAAAGTGCAATTTGCAAGATAATTTCAACTACCTGAGTGTATTCTCAAAGTTATTTTAAAAGCAAAGAGAAAATCCTTGAAGCAGCACAAAAATTTATTTCGGGATCCAAATCCAAACGGCCGAAAAGCCAATGTGGCCGATTGGAAGAGATTGCCAAGACGCTTCTGCATGCAAATGGTTGCATGAAGCTAGAGCATCTAACATTTTAATTTCTGGGCCCCACAATGGCCGAGTGGATAAGATACTCGACATGACAGACGGCTGAAGAGTGAAGGTCCCGCGTTTGGGCCTACTGCTCGGCTGTCGATCTGTCCACCTGAAGAAAGAATGGCAGGTGCAGTGGGACTCCAGTAAGAAGGGCCGTCACACCTTTGAGCTTCTGCCTAAAGTCTCACAGCACCAACTGCCACTCAGATGGGTAATAACAAGCTTCCTTGCCGGTCATGGACCCTTCCCCACATATCTGTACCGCTTCCATTGGCACACAACAGGGATTTGCGACTGCGGAACTGAGGGCTCCCTCTGGTACTACATCCTAGACTGCCCACTAACATCGTCCAATCACCTAAAAAGACCCCCCAACATTGCACACGGAGGCCTGGGTAAGGCAAGTCCTCAAATCCAAACCACTGAAAACAAAGATAAAAATAACATTTGCAACCTTAGTAGAACTATCCAAGCACTTTTAAGTCTGTCATGTGTAAACGACCAACTGAGACTGTCCACATTGTATGCAAGGGACCACTATATACTGGTGCTCCTGTGGGGGATAAGCCCAGTCGCGTTGTTCCCGAAAATTGTTTTTTTTTAAATATGTTCACTTAATCTTAAATAAACTCCACAGCTGCCGCAAAAGGCTTCAAGGTAGAGTCTGCCGACCAAGTTGGCAGTCATGTGGCTTCAAAATCAAAATCTGGAGTTTTTCCAGATGGTTTTCTCCAGATTTAACGTGAATACGCATTAGAACCTCTGAAAAAATCCTCCGACCAAGGCAACCGCTCCAGAATGCAGATTCCTCTAGTATAGGCTTGCCACATAACATCACATAACACATAACTCCAATTTCTGGAGGCCCGACGAGTGGCTGAGAGCATAGCGCTCGCAACTGTGAGAAGAAAAGTGCCTTGTTCAAACTCAGGTCGCGTCCGTCAATCCAGCTGTTCGGAGTCTTACGCAGTTTTCTCCGAAACTTCTCATAAATACGGATTAAGACCCCTTAGAAAAAACCCCACGTAGGGCACCCCGTACTCGGCCTAGATCCCTCATGTAGATAATTGTTTGTATTACCAAATTAAAATAAAATTGAGCAATTACTGCACTGCTGTTATTCTGACAGAAAAATTTGGAAAGCAAAATTTTCAGGCTTCGGCTGGTTAGCTAGAAAAACTCATAAAATGGAAGCTGACGCATTTCACATTTGAGAAAATCTGGAAGAAAGAATAATGGGAAGGCGAAAAATGAAACAACGGACTCATTTTGATTTTCTTGAAACCTAATTTTATTGTATTGCTTGTTTTTACTACCTTTTTTTAAGGTAACTTAAAATAATATTTTGTGGATAATAAAATGATAATAAAAGTAATATCTTTAAACACGCCAATATATCAAGAAAAATATTCACGGTCCTAAGAATGTAAAGTGTAAAGGGTTGGTGTTGGTGCTGTAGGATTGCGGCCAATTATCTGCACGTGGAATCTAAGCCGATGGGTGGAGTGAACTTCGTGGGAGTCTTTCTAAGGGGTCTTAACCCTTATTTACTCTTAAGTTTCGGAGTTAAGCACGGAAAAATCTGAACAGTTAGGTCGGCGGACGCGAACTGGTTTTGAACTAGGCACCTTCCAAAGTATAAAGGGAAATGTTATTCTTTCACAAATTCTGTTTATGGAAGATCTCTATTTAAGGACGATTTTTCATATTTTGACGGTTCCTTGAAAGTCGTTAAACAGGGAGCCAACTATATATATATATACTAAGGTGACCATACGTCCTTGAAATTCAAGGACAGTCTCCAAATATAGATCTTTTTTTCAGTTTGTCCCCAAATTTAAAGATTTGTACTTTTTTTACCTGAAAGTTTTCGTTTAGTTTATTTCTTTCAGAAAAAACTGAAGAAATAAGAAAAATAAATCAACTAAAAGCGCCATCTACTCAGAGAAACAATGAAATTCAATCTCTGAAAGCGCGTGTTGTCATTGTGTGTGTATCGTGTACAGACATTCAATAAAGTATGCGACTATGAGCCAAATTTCCCATTTCAGTTTTGTTAATGATTAATTCCTTTTCATGAAGAATCATGCTTGAAATTGACGTACGAAAATTTTCTTGCACTCGAATACTTCTTTTAGAGGGTGTACAAAGTTTCATGAAAAATTATCACAAAATGATCCAATGTAAAAAGCAATGTCTTCTGAAAAATACACATACTATTCCAAGAGTTAAATTTTGAATAAATTGCAATATTTCAGCATGATGTTCCTTTCATACTTCTGGTTTAAATAAATATTTATAAATGAATGAAATACTTCCATTAATTTATTAGAAATAAGAATACACAATTGATATAAAGAGCTATTAGAGTTCATTTTTAAGTATCAAAGTCAGTCAAGATTTAAAGTATGGGTATACTGGTATACACCCTCCAAAAAAAGTATTCGAGTAAAAATTTCCTACGTTGGTTTCGTATATTAAAAATTATTTATCATAGAATATGCATTAGGCTATGTGTAAATATGACTTTCCATATTTCTGTCACGTTTTATGTTTATCAAAAACTTAATTATTATTCGCAAATCTAAAATAGGAAATTTATCTCTTACTTGAATACTCTTTTGGAGGGTGTACATGGTAATATGTTGTGTCCTCGAAAATATTTTCTAGTGTCCCCAAGTTTTGTTTAGATTCGAGGACAATGCTTGTCCCCAAGTTACTGTTTAGAAATATGGTTGCCTTAGTATATACCAAGAATATTTACACCAATACTTATTGAATCCTTGTGGACTAAACATAATTTCTATATTTACAAAAATCAGTGGCTGGAGCACAGTTCCCAGTTTTATTTGTACAGTGCAACCTGTCTAATGGGACTACCCTTGGGAAGAACAAAACTGGTTGCCTTATAAAGACGGCAGCTTACAAAGGTGGTACAGTGTGATGGTTGTAAAATGAAATTGCATTAAAGTTGTCACTATAGACAGACGTTCTCTTTACCAAGGTGGTCACTTTAGCAGGTTCTACCGTATTTGAATGGACGACGGCACACTGATATGGGGGAAAAATCTTCCGTTGCTCTCTCCATTTTATAGGGGATGGAGTTTGCGGTTTAGTGCAGAAATCTTTGATTGGTAAACCCCGAATTGTCATTAAAAGGTCGTAAAATTCGCGACGAGAATGCCCTCTTACTTACTGCAATCACGTTAGACGCAGCGGCAATCACTATCGGCCTTAAATGATGCTGAAGCATAGACGAACAATCCAACCCTCCGCAATTTGTACAACTTTCATTCTTTCAACTGCTCTCCTAAGCTGTCCGTATTACCCAGATGTATCGGTACAAATCCTCATTATAAAAGTAAAAAATATTCTAAGATGTCAGACAAAGCGAGTACCTGGCAATGTATAGCTGGTCTGGTTTTAAAAAGAAAGCTCAAATTGTAAATAGCAGGTAATAGTGATAATAGCTGTAAATAGCAATTGAGGTTGATTTACTACAGTCCTCACAGAAAAAGATGGGAATTACTTAATCTGGAAAACTTAATGCCATCCTAAAATGCGAAAATGCATGCTGTGAATTCTGTATATTGCACGGTGGCTGTGAAGTGGGTTCAATAATGCATTCTGCAATTATACTCTGTACACACTAAAATGTTAATGACTAGGGCCCGCGAACAACAACATGAATAAAGGTCTCATTGCTGATTATCCACGTCTTGTCGTCACTGCAGGGATTAAGGTGAAATTTACGACTTTTAATGACCAGTCGGTATCTACCAACAAAAGATTAATGTGCTAAACTGAAAACCCTGTCTCCCCACACAATGGAGAGAGCAACGGAAATTTTTTTCCCGTATCAGTCCCGTCGTCCTTTAAAGCGCACAAAACACGTGGCTTATGAGCATCGGCCTTAACTTGATCGGTATAGGGCGCACAATAGCTGTGCCCCCCCCCCCCCCTTCCAAGTTTTCTTTCGACAGTTCTTGCAGCAGACAAAATACTTATTCAGTTGTGATATACCATGTCTAATTATGCACTGGGAAAAAAAGTATTGGGAAATCAATGTATCATGCTAATCATAAACGGAGCCCCCTCCAGATGGTTTCTCTGGATCCGCCCCTGACCTGGTGTGACGTCATGAAGCGGAAGTTTCGAAGAGAAGAGGAGGAGAAGTGTGGCGAGGCCACCATTGACTAGGGAATGTGCACTGACTGAGGATGGCTGTGATGGCAGCCGATATATATTAAGACGTAGGAAATAGGTATTTGCTTTAAAATTAACAGTAATAATCCTCCGTATGTTCCATTTTAAAAATTTTAATATTGTACATCCTTTTTACTTTTTAACTGTAAATAAAAAGGCAAAATTTTTTCATTTTGTATGTATTGTGCACCATAAATTTGCCATGTAAGTGAATTTGAAAGTTATTGGAATTTTCAATTAGATGAATGAAACTGAATACAATATCATGTAGAAGAACATTGTCTGCGCCAGTTATGATGAACGTTGTGATAATAGCAGTATCAGCAATGATAATTGCTAATTTTTTTTGATAAATAATGCTACTAGTGCTGTTGTATAAAAGTGTAAAAAGTAAAATAAAGATACCACAATACTTATATTGCGACATATTTTTCCAGTTTTATTATAGACTTGAATACATTTCTTGGCTCATCCATGTATCGTGGATTACGTGCAGGTATAAAGAATTGTTCTGTGTATAATATATACCCAGAGTTTTGGCTCACAGTTTTGAAAAAAAAATATGAGTAAATATGGTATTAATTTTTTGGCATCTCATTTAAATTTTCCCCCTGAAAGTATGGAAGCTGTAAGCCTCATATGGGCAAACTCTGGTCCACGGGCCAGATGTGGCCCGCCACAGCTTTTGTTCCGGCCTGCGGAACATATCAAAACCCCATATAAATCCCAATTATATGGCAAACTACTTCGCTAACATCTAAAGTTTGGCTCACAACTTTTCAAAGGTTGCCTAAAGCTATTATCATAGGGAACTCTCTTCCCCTGGTCTTTCTTCAAGGAAGCTCGATATAATTGCAGGTAGACCCCTAATATGCTTGAAAACTACTCTAGGAACCATTAGAGGAGTTATAATTGTGTCTACGAGAGAGGATATACAGTTAAATCATTTACAGGTACATAAAATATGAAAATTGGGAAATTTCTTATGAATATCATTTTACTTTTTCACATCAATGTTCTTTTATTTTAATAAAACATTATAAACAAAAACCTTTTCAGCGTTTCATATTACTTTTAAGCTTAGATTTTTAAAGAAGTACTTAAGAATATTGAAATTTGAAATTCCAAAATTTATATGCCAAATGTATTAAATAAATCTTATAATTGAAATGGCCAAGATTTTGAATTTCTTAAAAATCTGTGGGTGGTGGAAACTTTTTAGTGTAATATTCTATTTAACATTTTATGTTTGTTCTTTCACAAAGTTTATATTTATTTTAACATTTAAAACCAGTATTTTGGGTGTTTTTTTTCTGTAGTTCATGTAAGAAATGTTCATTATTGATTTTCTTTGTTTAAATAAGCTATGTTCTTTAGTACTTTTGTTATTACAACTGAAAATTTTTAAGAAGAGCAATTAACAACTTTTCTTACATTTTTAAGATTCCTATTCCAAAAGAAATTCTGAGATCTATTGATGTTCCTTCTGTGAAGTGTATAAAATTTCACCCAATCAAAAGAACTTGCAATGTTCTAGAATCTGACTGTGATGACGTACCCTATTCTATAAGAAAAATGCCATGTCGCTTCCAGGTTGATTCTGTCAACACAAACTTTGTTAGGGTAAGTATCAACTATTAATGACTATGTAATTTTATCTCTTATTGAAAATTGTCCGAAAAATGTGTCCCAAAAATGCAACATAATTTTACATATATTTAAATACTATTAGTTCACAACAGCTTTAATCTATTGTTACAATATTTTGCAAGCTGTAGAATATGCATCACATGTATTTTTCTATAAACAATTCTCAAAAAATTGATAATAAGAATGTGTTCCTCCTGCCCAAAATTAATTTGATACAGGAACATTTTGAATTATCCAACTACTCAAATCTAAATAGAACCGATGTCATCCACGTTTGCTCAATGTGTGTTACAATGAAAACGAACATTACAGGAATGCGCCTGAAATCAAAAAGAGCAAGATTTATGGTCTCTTGCTGATGTCACAAAGTTTGTGTTTTCATGATCACTTACTTCATTTTGTGGAGATACTGTAAAACAGATCCAAATTTTGTGTATATTGATCCCTGTATATGTTAATTTATTAAAAACTAGCTAAAACATGCCTATTCTTCGCAAAATTTTTTTGCTTTACTAGGACCGCTATGGAGGAACGTAATCCAACATTGAAATAATACTAAACCCACAACATGCATGTGTTAGGAAACAAATATGCCTGCAGCATAATTAAATGCCAAAAATAAAAAAAGTGAAAGAAAATTTTTAATATATCACGCTTTAAAATGAACTTTGTAGCTTTTAAAATGAAGAACATTTTCTGGCTACAGACACTTTCTTATTGGTATTACCAGAGAAACACCTTTTTACTTCTTCCCTCGTCAGTAGTAGGGAATTTTCTGTTCAAATGAGAATTCAAGCCACATTCAAAATTAAATTAATGTTCAAATGTTTCCCCTTTGAGAGGGAATGATTAAAACTTGACTGGACGTCAGCAATGGGATGTTTGGCATTTTGAGAACAGTCTAGAATTCAAGCCTGCAAGAGCCGCAGTACTTACCCCTACCTCTTCACGTGTTAGCTTCTCGGCGAATTAAAATTTAAAACTATGAGGAAGAACAATTAAAAGATGTCATTGAGATTTGCTTTACCTTCTTTGTTTCAGATCTGAGGGGAAGAAAGCTAATGGTTTTTTAACTCTTTATTACTTGTACTTTTAAGATGCAATGTTTTTCACAGGGTTATTTAGAATTAAAATAAATTACCTTAATCTGGTACTATAACTAGGAATTTTAAATATGTATAAAATATAAAGTTAATTTTTGTAAAACAATTAAATGCTACTATTAAGAATAATTAATATTATAATTATATGTATATTATAGCGTAAACTCGGGCGTTGCAAGAGCGACCAAGGAGACGCTATAATTGACCTATGATCAGGCTAGCCGCAGCACATGGCGTTGTGAAAAAGTCCTACGAGAAATACAACGTTCGGTGACCACAAAAGATATGAAAAGAAAGGAAACCAAAGACTTACCCCAGCAGTAGTTCAGGGCTTGAAGATCGTCCGTGAGAGAGAAGGGAAACACACATGAAAGACAAACACTCTAACTAGACTTACTAACAGGAGAATTTTATTCACTGGCAGAATGCACGGTACATTAACATTAATACAAAAGAACATTTAATGGGGTCTATTCAGGACGGAGATAGATTATATAGCGTATTTCAAAAAGGCAAAATGGCACACACGCCATGTAATTCGGTCAAATACTACAGAAAAAGGGGAGCTTGCAACCATTGTGTTTTTTTGAAAAATTAAACCGAAGTAATTTAACAAGGAGGGGATGTCTTATTTGCCCAATGGAGACTTATTCGGTCCTAAAACATTTTACTACGGTACTGTTCCTGCCGCCTCCAGCAAAAGGCCACGTTGTTCGTGTTGGGGAGCGCTTCCTTAGCGCGTCGAACTTATGGGGTGAAAAAAGGTGAAGTGACGTCTCGCTCTTTCCAGACGGCTCGCCATCGCCAATTTTCTCGGCAACCCCGGGCACACGTCACAGGCAGGGAGGAGAAAGCGCCGCGATTGGTTCAAAGGTAAGCGCGGGCAGAAAACCCCTGACGTCATCCGGGGAATGATGAAACACTTTGCCGCGGAGGAGATGGCCGGATTGCCAGTGGCGCTTATGATCCTCATTATGAAGAGTTGGCGAGATGCACGAAAATCGCAGTGACTGTTGAAGAAGGAACACGTGGTGCAAGCGTGCCGCCATATTGGAAGCACACAGAAAAACTGGCTATCCGGGGAAAACATTTTAAAAAGGAAAAGGGGGAAGAACATGGAGTACACACATTGTAAAATTAATACTTATGAAAGAAAATGCAAAACAGGAATACATGTGATATTTCCATCACATATATAATTATAATATTACTATACATTTAATAAAATTAGTTACATTTCAAAAGCAGCAAAATGGCAGTATGTCGTATTGTGTCCTGAAAATTCCCTTGTGGTCATGAATTTTTTTTTTTTCTGCACTCCAGTAGACACCCTGAAATTGAGAAGCAATCTTAGAAGGGAAATTGTAAAACTATAATATATCCTTATTTTTGTAAAGATGTTAAAATCCATTTATATAAAGTTTTATTTGCAAAGAATTTCTTTTGAAAATTAAGAATAGTGTTTTTAATTCTAGATATTAAAATTATGTTTTCTTTGTAGTTATTTGTTTTGATTGATACTAGTCACGTATCATTAGAGTCACGTATGTATTTACCTCTTCTGGTTGAACTTCTGGATGAATGTGCAATCAATAGAAATGGTGGTATGTGTTAATTTTGTTTTACTTTTAATGTAATTTTTTTTATGAGTTGAAATAACTAATTTTAAAGTTCTCAAAATTTATTCATTGCTGCATATATATATATATATGCCACACAACCGAAACCCAACTATTTGGTTTGCTTTAAATTATAATCCACTGTTTGTGGCCCCTGACGATGGTGACAGTGGTTATAATTTCCGTTCCATTCTATTTTCACAATAATTCTTGCACTTTATTTGGCTTCAAAATGTGGTTTCTAATTCTTGCTAATAGCTGTTATATTTTTATGCGAGGTATGTCTTATTTGTAGTATGTTTTGTGTTTTACTTACTAGTTATATATATATATATATATATATATATATATATAATAGAGATGAGCTCAGGCTCATTTTTTTAAAGACTGAGCCCAAGGATGTCTAATCTTAGTCAACCAAGCCTGAGCTATATTTGCAAAATAAAGATAAATATAGTAATAAATGTTTAATGCACTTTATAATTCTTTATTTCTCACATGAATCCCTTTTTAAAATCTGTTTACGAGGAGTATGTTCTATAAATGAGAAGTTTCAAATGAGCTCGAACACAATCATGATGTATAGAGCCTGAGCCCATGCCATCTCTAATATGTGTGTGTGCCTAATTAACAGAATTTTACAATAAATGGTTCTGGGCTGAATAGATGAGAATCTTTCTTCCTAATTGTGGTTTGGTGAATATGTTCTTGCTGATGGAGAGAGAATTTTGTTGAGCTTGAAACATCTTTAACTCGAGCTGTTTTTAGGAAATTGAATTGAGAGAGAAGGCAACAAATTATTCAACTTCAAAATACTGTTATGAATTTTATTGTAAATATTTGTAAATAATGTAAATAAGATGTAAATAGTGTAAATAATATTAATTATATGTGAAAAAGTATCCCTTTTCTCCAGGATCGCGAAAGATTTAGAAAACTATAAATTAACGGCACAATTTCTTCAGAATTAAATAATTTGGTGGGCCAGGTGTATTGGCCGCAAGGTAAGGTTGATAACGATACCAGCTGCTCATCAAAATATGCGGTAGAAGCCGAGAAATTAGCGTAGAACACAATTGAATTTTCTGGAATCTCCAGAAACGTCGAGCAAGTGCACGGCTGTTCTTTCTCTTCCCTCCCCCTAGGTATAAATGGGGTGCAGGCGGGCAGAGGCATCATTCTGTATTTCCAGTCGGAGGTTCACTGACCTAGTGGAACCTGTTTGAGCGAGCTACTTTCGTTTTCGCGATTAGGCGAAAATTGATATTTGCGCTTGTTTGTTTAGACTCGTGTCCGAGCTAATTGTTTTTATTGACTTTTCTTGTATTGCTCTGGAGGTGTTGAGCAGGCTGTGTACATCGTTTTAATTAGTGTATAGAAGCGTGATAAATAAAGCTTGCTATTTATTTACCCCAAGTGTATCGCTCTTGAGTGAATTTTGTAACAAGACTATAGTTAATCTCATTTTTCAATATCTTGATTTTATGAATTTTTTAAGCTTCTGTTACTTTTTTTTCTTTTTAAATATTGAAATTTGCCAAAATTCTCAATTAAAAATTAAAGGTTCATTATGAGTGTATTTTTTAAAGATATTTTTATGGATAATTAATTATCAAAATTTGTGTGCATCAATGTTTTTATTGGTGGTAGTTATGTAAAAGTAATTCCTAATGCGTTTTTATAACATTATGTAGTAGCATAGATGTAGATTCATTAATATTACAATTATTCCTTTTCAGAGGTTGTGCCATATCAAGATGTTGTCAAGCAGTTAGATGAAGATACAATTTCTATGTCTGCTTCACTAGGGATTCATGGCAGATTCTTTTGCTCAGTTTATACTCAAACACTGTTCTTAAATTTAATGGTGATTTGAAAAGTGTTTTTCTATCTACCTCGCTTCTGTTTATCCCCCCCCCCCAAAAAAAAAAAAGTGTAGCTCCTATTTAGTAAATATTGGTCATAGGCATATACCACAGATTAGAAAGTTATGTAAAAAAAAGGTACAGAATTTTGTGGTATCGATCAAAATTTTCAGGTAAGTAAATATAAAATTAAAATTTTTGCACAGCCCTCTTACACAAAAGTAACCAATTAGTAAATGTGCCACATATATTGATTAGTTGATAAATAAAATTTGAGGCTTTCATTAAAAGAGAGAGAGAGAGAGAGAGGTTGGGGAGGTTGGCTCAGAGATATGTTTAATTGATGTTGGTAAGGAGCTACACAATATTGATGCTGGCAAAGGTATTACATATTTACACAGTCATTGCTGTCTTTCATAATTTGTATATGGCCTTTGAAATGAAATCTAGAGCCATTGAAAAATTTAGTCAACATACATTCATTTTCATATCTGACATTTTTCAGGATAAAATGCACAAATTTTGTAAGTCATCTATTACTGGGGCACATTTTAACAAATGGGGAATTTTTTTGAACAGGAGCTGTATTAAAAAGAAAATTTTGCATTTATTTAGATTAATCTGAACATTTTAATCGATACAATGAAATTCTGTACCTTCTTCTACATAATTTTGTAATTTGATGCATATGTTACTTAACAATATTTAAGAGATAAAAGCCTAAGTCAATGTTTTAGGGACTTATATATATAGGGACCCTGTGCATATATATATTAGCTGAAGTCCAGTTGTTGATGGTTTAACCCTTAAATGCATGATGTTTTTATTGGATGGAAAAAAAATCGTAATTTAATCTTTGCTTTCTTATGCTAGAAAGAATCTTTTTAAAAAATTTCATCATGTACTTTTCCAGAAAAATCACGAAAAAGTTCAAATTAAAAAAAATTAAAATGTTTGCACTATAGCTCTGATACTAAAATGACAGTGTAGCCAATTGGCTTCAGTATGCACTGTAGGGTCATTGTGTGTTTCGGATTTCTAAAATGTGTCATTTTCCATTTTGCATGGTTGTAGTATAAAAGAATAGAATAGCAAACGTAAAAGAAAGCGAAGTAATAAATTATCTGTATTGTTATTGTTAAAAAGAATACTGGCTAGATAGTAATAAAAAAACTGTTAATAGAGAAAACTCTTCTAAATTAACATTTTGTTATATTTAAGTGATACCACTTCATATATATATATATATATTTTTTTTAGTTTGACTTACCTCACAAAGAATTCAGATTTGTTACAAAAATTTCAAATCTTATATTTTAAATTGAGTAGTTGCCTACTGTGCAGCAAAACTTCACTTCAGTAATTTTCTTTCTTGTCACTAACTTTTATTTGTTTAACTGTAAATATTTTAACATGATCTCTGAAGAAGATTTTGAAGAATTTTCTTCTTTCACTCTACAGCTGGTTTCCAGTAAGATTGTCTCTGTTTACTTCACCATCCTAACCTATCTAACTCACTGCCTTACTGCTATTTTGTTTTATTTCTTACATTTTTCAGAGATGTTTTACAGATAACAGCTAGCAATTGTTTTCATTAAAAGAATAAAGATGGCACGACATGCACTTTTAAATTTCAAAACCACCCGTTTTTACAGATTTTTTCCCCAACTCTGTGTCAAGATTTGCTCTTCAGATTAAACAGCCTTAAATTTTTCTACAAACCAATAACTGAAATGCAGTTTTTTTTTTTTTTTTAAACTTTATTTCTTTTTGGAATGCCATGTAGAAGATCAACACTCTATTTCATAAAAACTTTATGAAATAGATTATTGATATTTGTGCTTTATATGAAATCTCTTTCTCTCCTATCAGGTTCTATTTCCAACCCTCCTGGCCTTTGGGCATTATTGCAAATTAATTTTATGTGTGCTCAACAGAGTGTAATTTTTACTTTTAAGATGTTAGTGTTTTCCAAGCTTTTACCTCAAGTCTTTCAAATACAGATACATTTTAAACAGACACATTTGAAGTTTGAAACAAAAATGCATCTCTTAAATTGTTTATGCAGAAAAATTATTGTGTATTATTGCATTGTGAATTGGCAAAAGTTGTCTGAATTATGTTGAAGGATTTTTTCGCTCTCAATATTATTTTATCTGTTCATTTCTTTATTTTATTAAGAAAGAAAAATGTGTTTTTACAAAAAGAAAAATAATCTTCTTTAATGCATTGTAAATGTTGCACTATTTATTTACACTGTTCAAAACATTTAAAGGATATTGAGGTTATGGGTGGATTTGTGGCTGGACAGTTGTTTATATGATTGATATATAATCGACAGACATGGTAGTCTATATGAGAAAAAAAAAAATATGCATGCTTATCAGAAAATAATGCATTTTATTGAACATTTGGGTACAAAAGAAAAAATACACAATTTGTACATGTGAGAAAAAATGAATGAAAAAAGGTTTTTCCTTGAAAGAAGATGTTTTTAATAGGGTTTGTGATTTCCTCGGACTGCCAACAACGTTGAACACCTTTGAGGCATGGAGTCAATGACGTGCTGGGATATTCTGTCCTAATCCTCCAGAAGAGCTATTTCCAGTTCTTGGAGAGTATGTGGGGATGTTAGGTGACCAGCAACTCATCTTCTAGACTGTCCCAAACATGCTCTATTGGGTTCATGCCTAGAAAATGTGCTGGCCATTCCATTTGTACGATATCTTCCTTGAAAAGGAAGTCATCTACCAAGCATGCATGATGTGGCCTGCAGTGCTGCAGTTTTCTTCCATTAGCATGAAGTTATCTGCGATTGCTGCAGCGTAAGGGACTACTAAAGGTCTGAGAATCTTATCCCTATATCGACATTGTTCAGGGCTCCATTCTGAATGATGTGGAGATCAGTGCACCCATCAATGGAGATACCAACATAGACCATTACTCTCCCACTGCCAAATCTGACATTTCCCAGCATGAACACAGGTAACCCAGCACGAACCAGATAAACGTATGCCTATTATCAGAATGAACAGAAAAGCGGAACTCGCCACAGAAAAGAATATTGCACCATTTGTTTCTTGTCCAGTTGACATGCCATTGCCTAGCCCCTGATGACTCCCTTGCTGACTTCAATTGCCTACTCCCTGTGGGCCTTATGATGCCTTGCTGTTAACCTAACAGATGCCATTGGTAGGCGAGCCCATAGACCTGCAGCGTGGTGTCTGTTTCAGACAGTTTGAGTTGAAACTCTTGTGCCAGTAGCCGAATGAAATTGTTGTTGAAGAAGAGTGGCATTCATGTTTCGGTGTCTCCAAGCCACTATCATTCAATATTGATCTTCAGAGGGCATTGTTGCAAATCTACTACCTTGTCCTGGTCTTCGTGTTGCATTTCCAGTCTCTATGAAACGGTTCCAGATCCTGGATATCACACTTTGCGGCTCCAATTGCTTCTGCTACTTCGACTTGTGTTTGGCTCCCTTCTAACTGACCAACAACTCTCCAAGCTTCTGATTCAATTAAAATCCTTCATTGAGACATCGCTCTCATCAAAACAACTTACAGAATGTTGGCAAAGCACTTACGGAATGTCAATCATTCTTTTCCACTTTATTAAGCCAAATTTCATTCGCTGCCACTAAAGCATCGTTTTTGACATCAAACTAAAAATTTGCATGCTCCAAAGTTTGAAAATGTGAAAAATTTGCATTTTTGGCTGTCTTCTTCCATTTACTGCAAAAAAAAAAAAAAAAAAATTCCTCTTATACTGTTGTTTTATATAAAACTCACAATATCCTTTAATTGTTTTGAGGAGTGCATTTATTTATTTTTGTTGTAAGTGACCTTACGGTTAATAGATGGCGCCTGCAGCGCACGCTAACCAGATTGCATTTTTCCCTGGCTCCAGTGTTGCCAGATCTTGCAACTTTTTGCAAATTTTGCTACTTTTGAAAGCATCATGCGACTAAATTTCATGATTTTGCAATATTGCTACTTTCTTGCTACTTTTTTTGATTTCGTGAATTTTAAGTATTTTTCAGGAAAAAAAGAATTCTCTTTTTAATTAGTAACACTTTTATGTACATTGAGCCTTTCTTGCTTCTAACAGGCCATAGCTCTGTGGGTTTGCGCCCTCATCTCCGTCACCTGTGTTGTGATTAAAAATTTATACTTGTGTTGTTGACTTATTTTAATATCTCAAAATTTGACTTCATTTTAAGTAAATTAACTTTTAAAAATTCCCTGACCATTTCAAAGAGAGGTGCCGTAAAATAAACCATTTCCTTAAATTTCCAAAATACAAATAGATTCAATACAGCAACAAAAATAACCTTAATATGGCTTAGTGATCGTATAGATTTCAAAAGCTGTACATAACCGTTGGTGTTATATCTAAATTCCTGCAAAAACCCTATAAAGTTCGAGTGAAAAAGAAAATGCACACTAACAAAAGAAATAAACTCTAGAAATAAATTGAAGAGTTCATTTATTAACATTCACATTAAACAACTATAATAGATTTAAACTCCTGAAGCACCAGCTATCCCTTAACAAAGTATTTACCAGCGATCTTAGGTTATTATAATCTTTTTACATCTGCCCAACTTTTCACATATTTTGCTAATTCTCGATTATAATGCTCTAACATGATATTTAGCTTAACAAATTTTATTAAATTACAACTATCTTCCAACATAATACATTTTGCTGAACATACCAAAACAATTCACATGAGGCGCTCTAGAACCCAATCTTTAAACATCTACTTCATTTAGTCCAAAGACTACAAAAATTTATTATGATTGATCTTTATAAACCCCATATTAATCTAATTAAACAATATTACCAGAAAATATCACATATTAATGCCTCTTATTACCCATTTAAAAATTAGCTTACATTTCCGGTTTAAACCCACATGTCACAAAAAAAAAAATTTTAAAGTGGCTGACCAAAAATATATTAGTAAAAGGAAGCATGCATAAAAAAAAACTTATCCATGGGTTAACGATGGGGAGGGCCCTCCTAAGAATTTTTTTGTCGTTTTCTAGAGAGGTAGCCTGTAGTAGATGTTTAATTTCTTGCAAATCTCTCTCTATCGGCATGACCTGTGAGCTCACCGCTCCAAAGTTAATAGTGGCTGAACTCTGTTCTAGACTAGCGCATTCCTCCTCCTTGAGCACTAACTGCCAAATGTCTTCAAATTTTTCGTGTTTCTGTGACATGACAAATCTCCTAACTGATGGCTGTAGCCCAGCCAAAGCCTGTGAGACAAGCATTTTCTCCCTGCTAGTCTCATCCTCAAAACATCTATGCGCCAAACCTTGTAGTCGTGATAAAAACGTTCGAGGGGCCTCCATGTTACTTTGTGTACACGTGGTAAATTGAAGGAGATAATTTGTGGAGCCCGTTTTTGTGAATCTGTCTTTTAGTGTTTTCTTGAAAGTCTCTAACTTGGCATCATTTAACTGAGGCTGGGATCTAACAAATCTAGCAGCCTCCCCTACTAATTTCGTTTTAGTTACAAATAACATGTGGTCTTCGGACCATCCCGCGAATTTTGCTACCTCCGAAATTTTATCTAAAAAGTCATTTATTTGCAGGTCTGGGTTTTCACCACTGAATGGTGGAACTAATGATAAAAATTCCCCAAAGTGTGGGATTTCTTTCCCAGGCATTGTTACAACAAATGGATATAATTTGTGGGCTTAAATCTAAATTCCTGTCACTATCTTGTGACATAAATACTATCACAATATAATATATGTATAATACTGTTAAAATCTAATTTCAAAACACTTTCAAAAATACAATAAAACTTTTTTTTTTTTTTTTTTTTTTTGTTATGTTGTGTTCTGCCATTTACTATTCTACCCAGAGAAATTAACAAACAACAGTATAACTACTCCCAATCAAATCATCATAACACAATATATACCTCAGAGTGCATTCTCTCTTTCACTATTTAAAAGGACCCACGGCACCATTGTTATGATTAAAAAATATACTTGTGTTGTTGACTTATTTTAATATCTCAAAATTTGACTTCATTTTAAGTAAATTAACTTTTAAAAATTCCTTGACCATTTCAAAGAGAGGTGCCGTAAAATAAACCATTTCCTTAAATTTCCAAAATACAAATAGATTCAATAAAGCAACAAAAATAACCTTAATTTGGCTTAGTGATCGTATAGATTTAAAAAGCTGTACATAACCGTTGGTGTTATATCTAAATTCCTGCAAAAACCCTATAAAGTTCGAGTGAAAAAGAAAATGCACACTAACAAAAGAAATAAACTCTAGAAATAAATTGAACAGTTCATTTATTAACATTAACATTAAACAACTATAATAGATTTAAACTCCTGAAGCACCAGCTATCGCTTAACGAAGTATTTACCAGCAATCTTAGGTTATTATAATCTTTTTACATCTGCCCAACTTTTCACATATTTTGCTAATTCTCGATTATAATGCTCTAATGTAATATTTAGCTTAACAAATTTTATTAAAGTACAACTATCTTCCAACATAATACATTTTGCTGAACATACCAAAACAATTCACGAGGCGCTCTAGAACCCAATCTTTAAACATCTACTTCATTTAGTCCAAAGACTACAAAAATTTATTATGATTGATCTTTATAAACCCCATATTAATCTAATTAAACAATATTACCAGAAAATATCACATATTAATGCCTCTTATTACCCATTTAAAAATTAGCTTACATTTCCGGTTTAAACACACATGTCACAAAAAAAATTTTTAAAGTGGCTGACCAAAAATATATTAGTAAAAGGAAGCATGCATAAAAAAAAACTTATCCATGGGTTAACGATGGGGAGGGCCCTCCTAAGAATTTTTTTTCACTCAAGTCTCATTGTCCACAATCCTTCCAAAGATGCCGTCCATTGGTGCCATCGCCCCAGTCGTCTATCAGGGATGGGCTGCAGCAGGGGTAGTCTAGACCACAGCAGGAACAGGAGAGAGAGACGCCGCTTCTCGTGCAGATATTTATAGCCATCAATCATACTCTCGTACTCAGCCTTCGATTGCTGCAGCGAAATGTTGGCCATTGAGTTGATGTTTAAGTCAGCACTCTTTATTGACTTCGTAATTACGGCCTCTAAAAATTACTTTGTAAATAACGATGTGTATATTTTAGTAAACGAATATTCTTTGCACTTCCACTTGAATTTAATAACTCCTTATTAATTATTTGCAAGATGTAAAACACATCGTGAACGGCCGTAAAAATTCTTGTTCCTTGAATCTGGCAACGTCAAAGACGCGGGAACGCATGTATCTGCCGGGATCGTGCTGACTCCAAAAGAAAATGGCTACCCAGTAGTGATTGTTGTAAATCAAAAGAAAATTAGTAAAAAATTAGAATTGTTAAAATTTATTAATGTTAATATATTAATTAAGGGAACTAGAAGATCGTTATACAAAAAAAAAAAATTTGTCAGCCACAAAAAAAAATGTCAGCCACCAAAAAAAACACAAAAAAATACAAATGTAAAATTCATTATCAAAATCATTAAGGTAGTTTTCAACATATGTGCAACCCATTATGAAAGAAACTATATCAGGTATTTCACTTAGAAAAATATGTATCTGTCATTTAGCGCGCAATTAATGACAAGCACATGGATCTCTAAATTACAAATCCAACTGACACAAAACCCCCCATAATGTCCTCACATACCCCAAAAACTTAATTTCTCTGGGCAAAATTAACGTAAATAGAACTTTCTTTAATTATTTTCATTTTTCAAAAAGGAACTTTTAAATACAATAAAAACCCGTTAATTTTCCACTTAGTCCAAATGTTATTTATTCCCTACGACATAACAAATACGGATATTCAGTGGTATAAGACAGTCCTCAAGATTGTAGTCAGAAACCTAAAAAAATCGCAAACAAAAAACAGTCTTACATTTTTCTCTCTCTTTCTATCTCCTCCTCCCTCCCATTTAATCGGGCCTTGGCTTAGAAATGATAAGAAATGGAACAATTATATGGAACTTGGTTTCTAATTCGAAATTATTTACCTACGAAAAGAAATAAAAAACACAATTACCTGTAAATATGATATGTTTATTTTAGTCATGCGGGTGTGCTACTGGGGGGGGGGGGGGATTTTTACACTGTATAAAACTACGTATCAAATCCAATGGACTGACCAGACAAATCGGCACAATGATTTTACATGGCATTACTTGATCCGACGTCATTCTATGACGTCACTCGTCACCTTTGCGACTTTTTGCTACTTTTCTATCAACCTCTTGCGATTTTTGTTCAAAACTTTCTGGCAACACTGCCTTGCTCTGCGAGTCAGTCCTGTGTACGGCCGCAAAGCATGTAGCATTCGAGTGCTCTCCTAATAAATATATATCTGTTAAGTTTAATTGGTGTGCAGTTTCTTTCAAGTCATTAATATACAACAATGGCGACGAGGTTTTCAAGAAGAACTCACGTAATTCGGGATCACTGATTGTATTAATTCTCCCCGTAAGGCGATCTCCCGGACTTTGCCGCGCTACGGAAACTTAAGCCTAACCTCGTGTGGCGTCGCCAGCAAAGCGACCGAACGTGATCTCGGGACGAGATAGAGAAGCGATCGGACACTGAAAATAACCATGGCAGCATTCGGCACGATTGGAGAATTCAGTTCTTCGGTGGAAACTTGGAGGCAATACACGGAACGATTGCAGCAATTCCTAATTGCGAACGAGATTGAATCTGATGATCGGAAGCGTGCAGTGTTCCTAACAGTCATCGGCCCGTCAACGTATGCCCTGCTGAGAAATCTCCTGTCTCCAGCCGAACCGACGTCAAAGACGCTAACAGAACTGATTGCTGTTTTGAATCCACACTTTGATCCAGTCCCCTCTGAGATAGTGGAGCGGTTTAAATTCAACAGCCGCGTCCGCCAGGCCAGGGAATCTGTCGCCGATTACGTAGCGGAGCTTTGGCGGTTAGCGAAGTATTGCAACTATGGAGCTTCGCTTGACACGATGCTTCGGGACAGAATTGTGTGCGGGATTCAAGAGGAAAGTATACAAAGGAAACTCCTTGCAGAACCACAGCTGACGCTCTCACGTGCAACAGAAATCGCCGTGTCGATGGAGGCTGCCGCTAGAGATGCCATAAATTTACGGGCATCGTCTGTTGCCGAAGTACAGAAAATCCACTTGCAAGCCAATAAGAAAAATCCCACTTCACAAAGGAAATCGGCGTCGGCACAGCCTGTGGAAAAAAAGTGTTTTCGTTGTGGAGATAGAAATCACCAAGCACCCCAGTGTAAACACAAGCATACAGTTTACAATAACTGCAAAAAATTGGGTCATTTGCAAGGGAATGCTTGTCAAAGAGCCAAAGTAAGAATAAATCTAATGTGCATAAATTGTCTGAAGTTATGGAAGAGAGTAACTACAAAGAGTACACATTGTTCCATATAAGAGATGCTGAAGAGACTGTTCCTCCAATCAAAGTAACATGCAAGTTACAAGGAGAACCAGCTACATTTGAAGTGGACTCTGGAGCACCATTTACTTTAATGCCATTAGTCACATTTGAAAAGTTCAAGAGACTTTGCCCACCATTAGAGAGTACAAATGTCAGATTACAGTCATTTACAAGCCATTCTATAGAGATCTTGGGTGTTACAAGTGTAAATGTAGAATTCCAACACAAACATGAGAATTTGTCATTATATGTGGTTAAGGAAGGCAAAACAAGCTTAGCTGGTCGGAACTGGATTCTACCTCTTGGGTTGATGGAAGCTTTCACATCAAGCCCGATGCATCAATTACATAAACTGAATGTGCTTAACCTAGAGGGACTCTTAGCGAAGTTCAAACAAGTGTTCTTACCGGAATTAGGGTTAGTGAAAGAAGTCAAGGTGCATCTTACCTGCAAGACAGATATTGAACCCAAGTTTTTCAAAGCTCATCCTGTATCCTATGCTTATAGAGAAAAAGTGGACGAGGAAATTGATCGTTTGGTAGCAGATGGCATCTTAGAACCTGTAAAGACATCTGTATGGGCAGCGCCAATTGTTCCAGTACTTAAACAGGATGGGCGTATTAGAATATGCGGTGATTTCAAGTTGACAGTGAATAAAGCGACAGAGCTGGAGCAGTATCCCCTCCCAAAAATTGAAGATCTATTTCCCCAATTATCTGGAGGGTCATCGTTTACCAAATTAGACCTTAAGGATGCCTATTGTCAGCTAGAGCTGGATGAAGAATCAAAAAGTCTTGTGGTGATTAACACAAAAAAGGTCTTTTCAAGTACAACCGTCTTCCTTTTGGTGTTGCTTCTGCACCTGCAGTTTTCCAAAGGGAAATGGATAAAATTTTACAAGGGGTATCAGGTGCTTCTTGCTATTTAGATGACTTATTGGTTACCGGAAGAGATGAAAGAGCATTTGAAAAATTTACACGAAGTTCTTTGCTGTTTGCAAGCAACAGGTATAAAACTGCATCCAGAAAAATGCGAGTTCCTAAAACGTTCAGTGGAGTACTTGGGTCATCGCATTGACAAAGATGGCTTGCATCCAGTGGAAAGTAAAATTCAGGCCATAACAGAAGCACCCAGTCCCACAAATGTTGATGAACTGCGATCATTTATTGGACTAGTTACATACTATGCCAAATTTTTACCAAATATGGCCACATTATTAGCACCATTGTACAAGCTGCTAGAGAACAAGCAAACGTGGAAGTGGGAGCTACCACAGCAAGAAGCCTTTCAGGGTATAAAGAATATATTAAGCAGTTCTTCATTGTTGGTGCATTTTGATAAAAATAAAGAAGTCACGCTCGCATGTGATGCTAGTCCTTACGGATTAGGGGCAGTACTGTCGCACAAAACTCCGAGTGGTGATCGCCCAATAGCCTTTGCCTCTCGATCACTAACTAAAGCAGAGAAAAATTATAGTCACATAGAAAAAGAGATGCTGGCATTTGTATTCGGTGTGACGAAATTTCAGAACTATCTTTTAGGTCGTAAGTTCACGCTGATAACAGACCACCGACCCTTAGTGAGCCTGTTGTCTGAAGACAAGCCAGTGCCATCGGTAGCAGCAGCAAGAATACAACGTTGGGCCCTGATTTTATCTGCGTATGCCTATAACATAGTATATCGCAACGGAAGCCTTCATGCAAATGCGGATGCCTGCAGTAGATTGCCGCTGAAGTGCTGAGCAGCAGACCCTCCACTGCCTTATGAGTCAGTGTTGCTAGTCCAACAACTCAATGACAGCCCCGTCACTGCGCACCTAATAGAGCAGGAAATTGACAGATGTCCTCAGTTACAGCGGTTACGTCGCTATATTCAAGAGGGTTGGCCACGGAAGGTGGAGGAGTGTTTACGTCCCTTCTGGTTCGTAAAAGAAGAATTGACTGTAGAAAAGAACATCATTCTCCGAGGTACTCGAGTGTATGTTCCTCGCAGATTTCAAGAATTTGTCGTGGATGAACTCCATGCAGCACATCAAGGGATATCTGCCATTAAAGCAGTTGCCCGGTCACATGCTTGGTGGCCAGGTATTGACAGAGATTTAGAAAATAAAGTGAAGGGATGTGTTGCCTGTCAAGAAAATGCATCCGCACCACCATCTACCCAAGCCGCTTGGCTGGTTCCAGACAAAGCCTGGGAGCGGATACATATTGATCATGCAGGTCCAGTTGAAGGACATTTACTTCTGGTAGTCATTGATGCGAAAACAAAGTGGCTAGAAGTGATTCCAGTGCCCAAAGCACTAACTCTTCATCAACAATTGCAGTCTTGCGCGATCTTTTTTCACGTTTTGGGCTGCCAAGAAGTTTGGTGAGCGATAATGGAACTGGCTTCTGCAGTAAAGAATTTATATCATTCCTGGGTAAAAATGAAATTACCCATTTTCGCACGCTCCATACCATCCAAAGTCGAACAGTCTCGCAGAGAGAGCAGTGCGTACGGTCAAGGAAGCCCTGAGAAAGGTACAGGAAGAAACATTTATTGAAAGGCTGACAAGATTCCTTTTTAATTTCCGAACAACGCCTTCGACACGTCTTCGACGCTACGACAGGGGTGTCTCCAGCTATGAGCATGTTTGGGCATCCCCTGCGTACCAAATTGGATCTCCTGCGAGATAGAGCACAGCAAGTTCCTGGGGGCCTAACGGGTGATTTGTTTGCTGGTGCTCCTGTTTGGGTCAGACAATTTGGTAAGGGCCCGAAATGGATAGAGGGCACAGTATTGCATCAAATTGGAAAAGTGATGTACAGGGTGAAGACGCGTTTGGGTGTGTGGTCCCGCCACATAGATCAAGTCCGCAAACGCCAAGAGTGCGAGGTGAAACAAGACGATGCTTTAATACTCACAGCACCAGATGTGACCACAGAACAACCGAAGAGGCCTCTGGTGGAAGAAGGAGATTTAAGGGAAAGGGAGAACCTACAACCCCCTTTACTGTCGCCCCAGCCTGCTGACAGCAGTACTCACAGGGAATTTTTTCCTGAGCCTCCAGTCCTCACCCCACAGACTGTCATACAAGATCAGCAGAATCTTTCGGGTAGTCCAGCTAATCTCCCTAGAAGATCTGGGCGAGAGAGGCATAGACCAGATAGATTGGTTTTATGAACTTTAGGACTGACAAAGGAAGTTTTTTTTTCTTCTTTTTTTGTAAGTAGAGAAAGGATGTTGTAAGTGACCTTACGGTTAATAGATGGCACCTGCAGCGCACGCTAACCAGATTGCATTTTCCCCTGGCTCTGCGAGTCAGTCCTGTGTACGGCCGCGAAGCATGTAGCATTCGAGCGCTCTCCTAATAAATATATATCTGTTAAGTTTAATTGGTGTGCAGTTTCTTTCAAGTCATTAATATACAACAATTTTATTTCAGGTTGAAGAAGAAAAGTATGAGAGATCTGTTCATTGGGTTCAGGAAATTCTCTATAAGATTTGTATTGAGCCTCCAAGAATCAAATCTGCTATAAATAAGATGGTGACAGATGTGCCTTCTATCAAACAAAGTGGAAGTTCTGTTGTGAGGTCTATGATGGAAAATCTTTGTTACCATCATAATAGTAATCACTGGGCAGCCAGTGTTTTCAGACAGCATGCATTTCTGACTAAGCTTCAGGAACAGCTAAAGAATAATCCTGATGAGGTAAATTAATACTTATGACATATTTATGTATTTGTGATTTCTAGACTGTCGGTAATTTTCCATTTAAAAGTTTATAGGTGTAATTTTTTCAATGAAAATTGTTGAAATTGGTAAATATAAATTAGTTCTGTATTTTTTGTACTGAAAGATTTTAGTAGCTGTGACTAAGAAAAATGCAGAAGTATAAACTTAAGCCAGCTTTTGCAGTACATATTAGGGATAAACTTGGGCTGATTTTTTTAATCTAATCCTGAGAACTTGAGGAGTTGCCAACTTTGTATACGTGGTTTCAGTAAAAATTATGCCATTCTCAACAATTTTCAGTGAAGGCTTAGGTAAATTTCAGAAATTAAATCTAATTTTGTAAATGTCATTTTATTCAGCTGTGAGATATTGACATTTAGTCTAAATCTCTACATAGTATAAAACAAAGTTGCTTTTCAAATCTGTCTGTATGTCCGTTAACTCCTCCTAAATGACACAATGGATTTTGATGTGGTTTTCATAATCTTTTAGATAATTTTCCATGGAAAAGTTATATATGTATAACATCATGGTACAACAATATGTGCATGTATCGAAGGAAAGGGCAATATTTATGCCTTCACAATAATATTTTCAAGTTAAACCACACAAATTTCTATAATTGTTATAAGCAGTTTCTCCATGTGATCAGATTATCAAATCTTTGTAATTTAAAGAGTCACATGCCTCACCATCTACACATGAAGGTGTTTATATCTGATAAAAGTAGATCAGTGAAAAAAATGAAATTAACTACTTTACTTTCAATAATTTGTTAGATTTCAAGAGCGAAACTGACATTTTAATGCCATGCTTTAAAAATACATTAGAAATCCGTTTAGGTTAACAGTCTTAGGCATAAAATTTTTTCTGTGAATAAGATAATAAACTTCCACAATATCCAATAAAAGGAGATCAATAATCAAATAAATTTATTTTTTCTTTCAACAATTCAAGTTAGATATTGCTTGTGAAATTGCCATTATTTTGATTTCACGAGTTGTTAAGATGCATTAAAACATAAAAACCCAATTAAGTCGTTAAGGCTTTCACATACTATGCAGCTGGCAAAAAAATGTTAGTTTGAAGCATCTTTCACGAGTATGGCTATTTGCTTTCAAAGCCAATTTAACTTAATCATATATTGGGTAAACATTACACTATGCGTAAAATAATTTCATAACTTTATGATTTAAGTTAGATTCAAAAATGTTGTGGAAATGGACAAGATTTAATACCATTTTCCACGAGGACAGGGTGGTTATTTGCGGCAAATCGGAATCTGAGTGTATTCAGAAATCTGTCAATATTGCGGCTTGGTAAGGAGTAACAAACTCTGATACAAAATGAAATACAGTGTGAAATTATTTTCTTCTGTAATATTTGCAGAATCTTACTGGATTACGAATTCCAATTTGCTGGGAATGCACACTCTTGGAGTTCTTATAGACTCATCAAAATAAAATAAATAGAACATTAACTTGATGGTGCTTTAAAAGGAATTTAGTTTTGTTTCTGTTCTACCTTGCAATTTATTTCCTTCACATGTGTGGTAATATTTCTACGAAGCCCATTAAAGAAAAGTTTGTAAATCCAAATTATTTAGATGTGCATATGCGTTTGTCCCCTTTCAGGGGTAGCGATTTAAGGGTAGGGTATTATCCAAAAAATTGGAACCATTTCAAGAACTATAGTTTCATAGATGATGCTCATCATTCAATATTAACCCATGATTAAAAATAATTTACTTTTAAATTTCAAATAAAAGTTCTTTTTTGGTGCAAAAGAACCTTCAAAAATACTTATTCTCTCACAAGTTCAATAGAGAAATCCAAATATCGTCTTCAGGATATCAAATGCTGAAAATTTCAGGTTTTATTTTCCTTTTGTTGGGTGTAATCCGGCAATCAATTAAATTGTTTTCGTGCATTATTGACACTTAATCACAGAGTTTTGGGTAAAAAATACAGGCAAATGGTCCACGAGCTGATACTTAAATAATTTTGTCTGTTGTGCATAGAACTCTAAATGTTAGAGAAACAAACTATTATAAATTTCCACAAAGTTTTTTTTTTTTTTTTTAAACTATTGTAATACGAGGTTACTAGTGAAATGATTCAATATTTTTGCTCCGTTTATTTAAATCACGTGTTCATGAAATTTTAACCACCTGTGTTAGAAAAATATCTGCTTCTTACTCTATGAAGGACGGGTACACAGCCTGTGTAATACAAATAAACTTAAAACTAAAAAAGAAAACATGAATTTTTTGGAATGGTGCGATATCAAATGAAATAAATATTTTATAGCACATTTAACAATCGGCATAGTTAATTTTTATGCATTAAATTAAAATTTTCACACTAGCCATCAGACACATAAACATTATTCTATATTTTTATCTTCATTTTGCATTTAATAAAGTTGATTTTTAGTAAATGCCCAGGGGTAAAATAGTTTCAGTTGCAAACCTTTCATGTTTTCATACATATTTTAGAAAATGCATATCCATTATTGAAACTGAATACAGGAAAATTCCTCTATGACAATATTTTGGGAATCAAAATAATATATTGCTCTAAAGAGAATTATTGTTATAGAGGGAATCAATACTAGAATGAAAGCAATTTTGTTTTTCATGTACCGTAATTTCTGGCTTATAATCTGCAGATTATCTTCTTTAAAAAAAAAAAAAATTATCCAGTGCGTACTATTCATTGCTGCGTACTATGTACTGAAACTTTTCCTGAATCCTTCAGATTTTACAATAAAAAGCTTTATTTATGAAAACAAAACAAAACTTCATTTTTTTTCCCTGTAGATTTAGACCCTGAAAAAGATTTAAGTCTGTTAATCAATTACATGACACTAAATGGCACTTCAGTTGTTCAGTAGATTTCTTGAAGATGGGGAAAAACAGGGACTTTTGAGGTTCATACGTCATATGCTTCCAGAAATGACTTCTGCTTGGTCTGTCCGGTCAAAATGAATTGTTTGTGAAATGGGGTAATTTCATAAAAAAAATTGCCATCATTACTTCATATTGAGGCACGTGAAGATCATTGTTGAAGAGATTTACACGAAACTTATAGAAATGCTGATAAAATGCATTAGCTATTCAGCTGATTTTAAACTGAAAGTAATCAGTACAGCTGAAGAAATCAGTAGTAGGGAGGCTGGTCAACTATTTCAAGTCGATGAATTCAACGTTCGCCTATGGAGAAAATCTAAAGAGAAGTTAGAAAATGTGAGAAACAAAAAATGTAAAAGTTTTCAGTTTAGCCAGCCAAAATGGCCTGAATTAGAAGATGTGTTACATTGCTAGATTACAGAAGAAAGAAGTAAAAGGAATCCTGTGTCTACAGTTAAAATAAGAATTAAGGCTAAAGTAATTGCCGAAGAAATGCAGATTAGAGGTTTCGATGATGGCCCCATGTGGTTCTACTGGTTCATAAAGAGAAAACATCTTTCTGTACAGAATCGAACTACTGTTGGACAGAAACTGCCGATTGACTGGGAGAGAAAAAAAAGATGAGTTTTTCTTTTACACCAAAAAAGTAATGGCTGAAAAGAAATTTACTTCTGCCGAAATATTTAACATGGATGAAGTTCCTGTGTGCTTTGATTCTCCCCCAAACAGAACTGGCGACACTGCTGCAAGGGCAGATTAAAGGGAGGGGGCGACTGCCCCCCCTCCTTGGTTAGGATGCATATGTCAATCTGCTAACTAACCCCTCATGGTTATCTTCAAATGAAAATTTTCCTCGTGGAATAGAAACAAGTTGATGAGAAAGATAGAAATAGAAATTAGATCGTGGTAGCAGTGCCATCATCGTGGAATAGAAATAAGATGAAATAAGATGCAAGAGGAAGGTTGGATGAACCAGGACAATACTAGATGATAATTATGATGTCCTGGCTCGATTCGTTTGGAAAAAAAGGAAGTTTTCTGTATTTAAACCTCATGTGCTATTGATTTTGGATTCGATGAAGGCTCATCTGAAAGATGATGTTAAAGTGGCCAGCAGAACATCAGGTGCAATCCTTTGAGTGATACCGGGAGGACTAACAAAAATAGCTCCTGGATGTTGGCATCAACAAGTCTTCCAAATTGCAGATAAGAAACTCATGGGAAAAATAGATGGAAGTGGACACTCATGAGTATACAAAGAGTGGAAAAATGTGACGTGCATTGTATGCAGGCATAACCCAGTGTGAAAAAACTTCATGGCATGAAAAAAAAAATGCCTTTAAAAAATGTGGACTGTTAGAAGAAAATTTTGAACCAACAACTGAATTGAACGACGATTCTGATAATTGCTTGGAATTGAATGATGATTTACTTTTGGATTTTCCAGATTCAGGTGATTCTAATTTTATTTTATTTTTTTTAATTACTTGTAAATATTAAACATAAATTTTGCTGATTGCTTTGCTGTATTGATTTCTTTATTTAATATTTGCTGTCAATATATGGATATATATTATTTTAGTAAAAAGGTAGGTCTCATTTCAATTTTGTTTTGCTTATAATAATGCTACTTGACTAAATAATTACGATGTTACTAAATGTGCAATAAGTATTGTGCATGCTACCATAAATTTTGTTTTTTTGTTCTGAAAGAAATGTTCGCTTTTTTACTGTTGACTAGCCGCCTCCGGCGACCAGTTGGTTCGCCATCTTAATAAATCTTGTTCGGAGAGAATCCAGTTTCTCACCAGCTTCTTTGGCACTGAAATCTCTCAGATTCTGCCTGGAATTTAAAATTAAGATGGTTACAAACAGGAGCAGCCCTACGGTAAGTGTCGCCCCCCTGCTAATATAAAAAAGACGCCCTCATTTATGCTCTTAGTTTTTTAGTTCGAAATGACGCCCCTTCGAAGCCGGTCCCCAGATGCAACGCTTACTCTGTTGGGCCACCCCTGATTACAAAAATAAGATAGTTAAATAAGATCAAACAAAAAGGAACAAATTATTTTCGTCCTATATTAATTCTGAAGAGCTTCTGGAGAGCTTCAGATTTTAAATACACACTAAAGGACTATATATCAAAAGTGTATTATAATCTATGGGTCTTCCCTATTTTCGTTCCTTATTTCATTAAGTTGGAAAGTATATCATTATTCATGAGTGTGATTAAACAAAATTAAAATTGATATTTCTAACATCCTTTTTCTGGATGTAATACATTAGAAATAGATGGAGAAAAATGCACAATTCCAACTAAATGAAAATTTCCAAAACTTATTTTCAGGTGTATTCATAACCCAAGTAGCAGACGATCATCTCAAAATCGCACATCAACCATTTTATTTTTCATCAAATTAAAAAGTTGCATATTTTAGTCTCGGCAAATTTCCAAATCCTATTTTCTTTTGAGTATAAAAGATTTCATTCCTGCTCTGATTTCACATGCACACGATATTTTAATTAAAAAACAACCTTACAAATAATCAAAACAAAAAAAATTGTTATTCTTTTATTTTTACTTCAAGAGTCTGAATCATTTAATAAAGTTGCCAAATATGGCAACCTAGATATGCTATGTTCTCTCTTTTTCCACAGTGGGGTTACAATTGCAAAATGGAAGAGCAAAAGTTAGCCATTTGTGACACGTTTTTTATCAATATCTCCTGAAATAATTCGAATTTCGAAAAAATTGCTTCGAGGTATGTCGGGACCCTTCTTGGAGAATTTCTATACAAAATTTGGTAGGTCTACGATCACCCGTTTCGGAGCTACGGGAGGTGCAGACTAACTAACTAACCAACCAACTAATGGACAGTTTGCACACTGCTTTATTTACATAGATTAATTTCATCATACAGTTCTTAGTGCTTACCATGGTCTGGAGCAGCATGTCCTTTTTGGACCTTGTGCCATTAAACAGCAACCAACCAACCAACCATCTTAGTGCTCACAGGTAGAATGCCTAGCTTAAAAATTGTGTACCAGTTGTGATTTATATTGAAAAATTACCATCAAAGTATGTTTAGTAATTCTCATTCATAACAATAGATTTTTAGAAGGAAATGTCTTATCGTCGAGGTATGTCGGTACCCTTCTTGGAGAATTTCTATACAAAATTTGGTAGGTCTACGATCACCCGTTTCGGAGCTACGCGAGGTGCAGACTAACTAACTAACCAACCAACTAATGGACAGTTTGCACACTGCTTTATTTACATAGATTAATTTCATCATACAGTTCTTAGTGCTTACCATGGTCTGGAGCAGCATGTCCTTTTTGGACCTTGTGCCATTAAACAGCAACCAACCAACCAACCATCTTAGTGCTTACAGGTAGAATGCCTAGCTTAAAAATTGTGTACCAGTTGTGATTTATATTGAAAAATTACCGTCAAAGTATGTTTGGTAATTCTCATTCATAACAATAGATTTTTAGAAGGAAATGTCTTATACTAAGCCGATTCTAATATTAATACTGTGGTTTTACTATACATAGAAAATAACCAACAATTTTGGCCAAAACATTGCCATATTATTCACAGATAATTTACCGCTGCGGATTATCTAAAGAAATATTTTTCTTCTACTTGAAAAAAAAGCACCTGCGGATTATAAGCCGGGAATTACGGTACGATTGTAATCTGGAACATCACTATCGGATGCTCTACTTTCCTTCAGCAATCCCCTCATGCTTGTGTAAATATCTATTAAATGGAACAAGAACATGTTTA
This sequence comes from Cheiracanthium punctorium, assembly GCA_038373885.1. Lineage (NCBI taxonomy): Eukaryota > Metazoa > Arthropoda > Arachnida > Araneae > Cheiracanthiidae > Cheiracanthium > Cheiracanthium punctorium. The sequence continues at coordinate 49,879 of JAWZYV010014542.1, read as the reverse complement.
TGGTGCCTGAGTAAATTTTACTACAGTCCTCCAATTTTTCTCCAGTTTTAATCAAATACCATTGTTCAGAATTCTAGAAATGCCATTGCCTATAAATGTTTATCGTGTATTTAAGTAATAAATTTTTAATAAGTAAATTAAATTGCAAAAGATTTCTGTAAAATCTATTACGGTAAATGCTCTCTCTCATAATAATTTACTCTTTATCATAGTTACACCAGCAATAAGAAACCAAAATTTCGATGAAGCTTTCGATATAAGTGTAAACACTGTTGAACAGTCCAAACACATTTTATCTAGACTTTTTTTTTGTAGCATTTAATTTGCATGCACCTGTTTAAAAAACAAATATCATAATAGAAATAATTATAGTGATGGAAGTGATAATATTATCATTGTGGAGAGAATTATCAGTGCAAAGGATATCGTTATACAGAAAACTGCTTTATATTGCTTGCTAAAAATTTGGGAGTCTCTCTTGTTCGATATTGGCCGCTTTAGCCCATCTTGGCGAGTGCTTGGCTCGGAACTGTCAAAATCGGGCAACCCTTCGCTTGTACTCTTTGCTCATTTTTCAGCACAGTTCAGTTGCGAGTTTTTATCTCAGTGTGATTCTTGCACAAATATTGAAGGTTTCAAGGTTTATTAAGCATTGTGCATTTATAGTGTAAAAAGATTCATTTAATGCAGTATTCGAGTTTTATTCTAGTTGAAAATTTTAAATTGTTTTAAAGTCCATTGTTTTTAAATAAAGAAGAAAAAAAACACCTCCAGCGTGGTGTCTTTGTAAAATCCAGCGCATAACATAAAAATGGTCCGTCGAGCCGGAGGACTTTGAAAGTTCGTAAAGCCGCATTTCCTTCAACAAGTTAAAGGTTAAGGAGGAAAGCTTACAACAGTGTAAGTCAAAATTGGAGGAGCTTAGGCTTGAATATTACAGTATATTAAAAGATGAGGAGCTCGAAATTATAGAAAGTGAGCTTTCAGAAATGGATGAGGATATCGATGATTTGAAGGTAAAATTTAAAAATGAATTAAAACCAAAGATTGTTTCTAATGCTTCTAATTGTGCTTTTTTTAAAGATGATAAAAGTGTCTTTCAATGTTCGTCAATAAAATTGCCCGATATTCCATTGCCTATTTTCACTGGTAATTATAGTGAATTCTATAATTTCAAAGCTCAATTTTCAAGTTTAATTTCAAAAAACTATAAATTGACAAATACGCAGAAATTATACTATTTGAAATCCGCTCTTAAGGGAAAGGCCGGAAATATCGGAACTTCTGACGATACATTTGAATCGCTGTTTAAAGCACTAGAAGAAAGATATGAAAATAAAAGAGCTATAGTAGATTCCCATGTTCAAGCAATTTTAAACTTTGAGAAAATTTCGCATGAGTCTTAGAAGGATTTGAGAAACTTGCTTGATAAAATGTTAAATCATGCTCGAGCTCTAAAAACTTTGGGTTGCGAAAATAATAACCTCTCTGAGGTTTTACTGATAAATGTTATACTTCAGAAACTTGATAAGGAAACATGCAAATAGTTTGAATTGTCTCTGAATACAACTGAAGTGCCAACTTGGAATGTATTTGTGTCATTTCTCGAAAATAGATGCCAAATTCTCGAGAGTTTAAACAGAAATGCACCCTTCAGACAAAAAGCTCCACCTGAACAAAATTTAAAATCTAAAACTTTAATGTTAAACTGTAATTCACAACAAAGATCTGTTTGGCTTGTGGTTCCAATGAAAAGCCTGCCCTCTATAAGTGTTCTGCATTTTTGAATATGAACACTGGAGATCGTTTTGAACTTGTCAAGAAAAATAAGATCTGTTATAACTGCTTGAACTTTCATAAATTGTGTGCCTGTCAATCAAAATATAAGTGTTCTGTGTGCGGAAAACTTCATTATACTTAGCTTCACAAAAGCAAGCCAGAGTGCCCCTACGCACTAAAGGAATTGGAGACGTCAACGAATGGGAGGGAGCATTTCAGTAAGGAATGTGAAAATGTGGTTCTATCCACTACTAACCATGATGTTCTACGGAAAATGGTTCTGTTGTCAACTGCTATCATACTGGCGAGAGATTCACAGGGCATATTTGTTACGAGCCACTGCATATTAGATAATGGATCTATGTGCCATTTTATGAGTTCAAAATTCGCAAATGAGTTAGGATTGAAGAGGCAGAGGACGCATGTTCCGGTTAGTACTATTAATGGTTATTCTTTGGAGTTGAAATCAAAGGTGCAGACAACAATTTCAAACAAAGTGGGCACTTATCTTGAAACATTAGATTTTCTGGTTTTGCCCAGGATAACAGACCTTACACCATCTGCTTATTTGGATGTTGATATATCTAATATACCAACTGAAATTAAGTTAGCAGATCCAGATTTCTTTAAGCCTGGAGAGGTGAGCTTACTGATTGGTGCAGAAGTATTCTTTGACCTTTTGAGAGAGGGTAAATTTTGCCTGCCAGATGATAATGTAATTATGCAAAATATAGTGTTTGGTTATATCGTGAGTGGATTTCTAAAAAATGTTACATCTAAAAATGATCAGTATTGTGGATTATCTGTACAAATAGATGAATTGGAAAACAGAATGTGCAGATTCTGGGAGATCGAGTCTGTCGACGTAGAATGTAGAGGGCTGTCTCCTGAAGAGGAATTCTGTGAACAGCATTTTCGTGAGACTCACTATCGCGATGAGTCTGGTTGTTATGTGGTGGAACTGCCTTTTAAAAGGAATGTTGTACTGGGTGAATCCAGAGGAGTTGCTGAGAGATGACTAGATTCGTTGTGGTGTCATTTAAATTCAGATTCACAAATGAAAAATTTGTACGTGAATTTCATGGAGGAATACGCGTCTTTGGGACACATGAGGGAGATTTGTGACGAAGATTCTAAAAATCCCAGTTACTATATGCTTCATCATGGTGTGTACAGACCTGAAAAATTATCAACTCCATTATGCGTAGTTTACAATGCATCTTCACCTACTTCGAATGGTCTTTCACTGAACAATATTTTATTAAACAGCAGTTTTATACAGGATGAGCTTTTTTCTATTATTGTGAGATTCCATACTCATAGATATGCTTTCACGGCCGATATACAGAAGATGTACAGGCAAGTACTAATTCATCCAGAACACAGAAAATACCAATGTATATTGTGGAAAATGGGAATTAGAAGTCCTGTTAAAACGTATCAATTACAAACCGTTACGTATGGCACAGCCAGTGCTTCATTTTTGGCCACGAGAGCCTTAAAGCAACTGGCTTATGATGAAGGTCCTCAGTTTCCATTGGCATCGGCTGCTGTGCTGTCAGATTTTTATGCGGATGACATTTTAACTGGAAATAGCAGTTTGAGTACTGCTAAAGATATGAAAAGGCAATTAATCGAGATGCTTCAGCGATGCAGAATGGTTCTGCATAAGTGGTGCTCCAATAGCGAAAAACTTTGGGAAAATGCGTCCAGGAACAGCGAGCGTTTAATTCAAGATCCTCTCGAGCACTCTACAAAAACATTGGGCATGCTTTGGAGACCTGTATCCGACACGTTTTCTTTCAAGGTTACCCTTAAATTTAGTGATTCCTATACAAAATGAAATGTCTTGTCTTCAATAGCTCAAATTTTTGACCCCGTGAGTTTGATAAGGACGGTAACGACCAAAGTAAAAATATTTATGCAAAGCTTGTGGACTCTTAAGGTCAATCGGAATGACACATTGCCCGAGAATGTAGTCAGTGAGTGGAAAAAGTTTATTTCGATGCCTCTAGCAATAAAGGATATTCAAATTCCCAGATACGTGGGCTGTGAGGAACGAACTCTTCACGGATTTGCAGATTCCAGTTCTCTAGCTTATGGGTGTTCAATTTATCTACAGTGTGTCGTGGCTGATAATATCTCTACGAGATTAGTATGCAGCAAGTCTCGCGTTGCTTCCATCAAGACTATATCCATACTGAGGTTGGAATTGAGCACTTGTGTTCTTCTTGCCAAGCTCGTGAATAATCTACTTCCTGCATTACGCTTGAATGTCGACAAAGTCTCCTGTGGTCTGATTCCACTATTGCACTAGCTTGGATTCAGAAGTCACCATTTACTTTAAAGACATTCGTTGCTAACAGTCTCCTGCATTCAGGACTTGACAAATCAGTGCCAATGACATCACGTCGCTTCTGATCTGAATCCTGCTGATCCTGGTTCCAGGGGGTTGTACGCTCATCAGCTAGTCCAGAACTCATTGTGGTGGCACGGCCCACATTTCTTGATCACAAAAACAGACTTTCCCAAGGACATTCCAGACATTATTGTAAACTCAGATATTGTTTTAAGTGAAATAAAACCTCAAAAATCTATTTTTACTGCAGTTTTCAATGAGAATGTGTTTCAGAAAGTTAAAGATAGTATTAGCAGTTATGTTAATTCGTATATTTGGGTTTGTTTACAGGTTCATATATAATTCAAAGAATCCTGAAGGGAAAATTGGTGGTCCTTTGTTAGCTAGGGAATGCAAAATTGCTGAGATATTGGAGTTTTTTTTGTTAATAAGAGAAAAGTCTAGGACTAATGCTCTTTTTTCCTACTTCTTTTTGACTTACAGTCAAAGAATTAATATTTGTATATTTCCGATTAGTCAGAGGAATGTTTCATAGATTTTGCCAATTTACTTAAGTACTGTAATGAAGCCCATTTAAATTATTTTTTGGTATTAAAATAAGAATATGGTCAAAAATTAAAAAAAAAAAAAAACATTTTATGTAGCAATTGTCCTGTGATGTTTTGTTTCTCCATACAAAAAAAAAAAAATCTTCTAAAGGGTGGGTGTTATACTTTGAATGAGTTAAATGAGATAGAAAGTGGCTGGTGTAGACAGGTTCAGATAATTTCATTTTCTTACTTGCTAAAAATTTCCATGACATTGGCGGAAAATATAGGGGGCCTTTTAACTATGGTAATGATAAAATAAATAACTTGCAGTATGCACACATGATAATAATAAAAAGTACATGTACATTTCAAAAGCAGTATATACATCCCTTAACATGTATAATTAATTTTGTTACTGTTTTACATGTTATTCAAAGTTATTTGTGTCGTTAATATTAGTTTTAAAAAAAGCTGTGCTAAGGAGGTACAAGGTAACAGATGTATCAGTAAATACATTAATGCATACTCCCCACTCCCTATTGAAATTAAATGGAATTTTTTTATAAAGTGTTACTCGTCTGAAATTTTGCATTGTCAATGAACAGGTCATCATTTTTGAAAATGTCTTTTTCTCTTTTGGTAGAAAACATATTTCCCCTTTTATAAGAGTAAAATGCATCAGTGGAAAATTATTTTGCATGCTAGTAATTGTTATTGAAAATATATTAAAACTTATGAATGATATTTCAGTGTTGCAGTTAAAAAATAATGAAATGCATGATTATTTTTTATAGGTTGTTTCAAAGTTGAATGAAATTAGAAACAGCATTACACAGCCAGATAAGATAGTTGTTCATTTGGCTTTGAACTTGGATAGTATGAAGAAAAAAGTTGAACCTGAAAAAGCTTGGTTGCAAGAATTTTTACCTCCTACTGTTACTCCTGCCATTATGAAGTAATTTATTTTTTAATGAATGCTATATAAAAATGAAGTTCAAATTTTATAAATAGTTTGAATATACTTCTTTTGAAAATGTATGTATTTCTAATTAATAGAGTCTCGGTAATTCAAAGTGGATGAGACCGATCTTGCCTCGAACTATCGAAAACTCGAATTATCAAAATCATAAAATTTAATTAACAAATTAATGGAAATGAAGCAATTGCTGTGATTTGAGTGCATATTTAAATGAAAAATGTGCTTGCATATTATTACATTACTGATTATTATAACAAGTTAATTATATTGGAAAATAATAGTAAATTGTTTTTTCTATTAGCACATTGACCATCTTTTGTAAAGCAATATCGTGCCATTGCAAAGCAGCTTGCTAACACTGCACATAAATGTCTCTGAGGCCATCTGTAGGAATGAATTTCGTGCTGCAAAAAAATTAATGTGTTCTTTATGTAAACATAACTGATTTTTTTTGCTAACTTGGATTTATGAGAAACTCAAACAATCAACAAGTATCTGTTTGACAAGCAAGATTTCTTTTGACTGTTAAAGTCACTTCTTCGCCTAGCAAGCCAATAAACTAAAGTAAAAATCTCATTAAGTAACTATTTTACATAAAATGTCATTTATTTTGATTTTTTTCCCTATGATATTTATTAGAATGGGGTCTGAGATTGTGATGTAATTGCTACTGTAGAATATCTCATGCAAATGAAATAATTAAAAATTATAGAGTAGCACATATTAAAAAGTATCCAAGTTTCATGTGATACAAAAAGATGCACCCTTTTGCCAAAGTGTCAAGTTAAGGTTATTTCATATGAAATGATCATCCTGAAAAAAAGTATCTTCTTATGTGGGTTATTTTACAAACTTCAAATTATTTCATCATTAACACCAGTTTTTGTTATCTCCTGCTGACTTAAAACTTAATGTTATTGATAATTTGACCAAAATATAATAATATAATTTACCCATGTTTATGCTACCTGGCTCTCATATTAAAGTTCTTAAAGAATCTTTAGAATTTACCTATCATACTGCATTTTTAAACCTGGAAATGTACTTCAATTTTAACACCTTCTGGTGTCTTTTCATGTTGCCAGTCATACTGGAAAACATGAAAATGAATGCTCATTAATTCCATCTGAAGCTTGACATAGAGACCTTTTTTAAAATTTTCAACTTTTTTTTCTGGCTTGTACATTTTCTTTAACCTGTTGTTTAATATCATATAATTTTAGGCTTTTTTAAAAAAAAACTTTGAATAGAATACATGAAAAACACTAAGAAATATTTTTGTTTGCATTATAAATGTTTTTATACCAGCTAATTTAATCTTAAAGTTTTAACAAAATTCATATTTAAAAAAGCTCTTCCCTTTTAATGTGACATAAATAAAGTTAATCTTTTGGCAACAATGTGAAAAATGGCAATTTTCAAACTTGAATAGTTAGGTGGATAAATGCAAGAATTCTTGAACACTTTAATTTAACATCTTTTTAATAATTTTTTGATTAAAAAAAATTCTACCTTAATGTTGCCAGCTTTTATGGAATATAATTAACTCTTTTTGAAAACAGTCTATTTTCAAAATATTAACAAACCCACACATTTTACTGAGAATTTTTGCTACATTCTAAGATGAAGATTACTATTCACAAAAAGTGGTTAATTCTATTCTGTAAAGATTGGCAACTCTTCATCATATGGTATGCAATGCCTACTGTATGTGCATGAAAATATTGAATACATGAGATGCAGCATCGACCAAGAGAGGGTTAACTATAAATGTTATTAAATATGACTCAAAATTAAAATTATATATATGTTTTAATGTGCATACTCTGCATGTGCAAAAAATTACAGTAGATAGTTACAGTAAAAAGGAAAAATATCAATTTCCATCAAAATAACATTCTGAACTATTTGACATTTCTGCTGATGGGTTTCAACCTGAAGTTGTACTTCACTTGGGTTCTTCTGCCAGACCTTTTTGTTAATGAATTATGTACATTCAACCTGTATGTTCCCTTTTATATATATCTATGTGAATTCAGTTTACTTTACTGACATTTTTACCTCTCAAACAAATATTTCTTTTAGATCAAATCTCAAAAAATGTTCCGAATATATTCAACCTATTGCTGATAGTGATACAAAAGGTCTCATAGCTGGAATAGATTCTGTAGAGTCTTCATACTTAATGCAAGCTGCTGCCTGTTCAATTAAAAATATATCTGATTATGCATCTCTGTTAGTTTTAAATGAATATCTTACTCAATTGGAAGTAAGTATCTTATTGTACATATCTTTAACTTGTATGCTGACTATGTAGAACCTTGTTAAATTTTAATTTTGAGTGTCGTCTCCTGGTAGTAAACATTGGATCATTTGTTTGTGATGAAAAGCAACTTATCCTCTCCCCCCTAAACCAAGTAATTTTTTTAAGTATATAGTAAGATTCTTACTGAAGAAAAAATAAATAAATTAGTAGTTTCTAAAATAGCAACATACAATAAATATACAATAACATAACAAAGAGGCAGGGTGGAGGGATAAGTTTTATTCCTCATCTGCTCCTTTGGTTTTTATTATAAAACCATAATTAAAATCTTTGAAGCCTCATTAACTGTAAAAGATAAAAATATTTTAACCCTTTCGCTCCCAAGCTTTGATTTGGAATGCTTGCTCAAAATCCCGGAAATGCCCGAGAAATGTTTTTGTATGCTTTCCCCCACCAAACACTTTTCTTTTGTATCTATGTAGATATATCTCTGTCAAAACAAACATGCAAAGAATCAGTGGGAGTGCCTCCCCCAAAGGATTTGAAAAGCACCCGTTCGAAAATGCAGCTGATCACCATGTGATCACCCAAGGGGGAAGGGGGTTACAATAGCAAACACGAGAAAGGGGTTTTTGACACTTGTAAATGGATGTTGCAAAGCACAGGCAGGACGAAGCTTCGTCCTGGCGTAAGGCCGGATCTGGGAGCGTACATTTTGAGCCGGTATGGGCGGATTGAAAGCGAAAGGGTTAATATACAAAAATGTATAAATTGTTGAATTATTAAAAAAGTAAAGTCTGTTCTTCTCTCTTGCTTTAAAAATTGTTTGATTGTTGAGCTATAAAATTGAACATTATTTGATTATAACTGAAAAAGGTGATCCTTCTCAATGGAAATCATATCTAATTGGTATATTCTTGTTTGTCCTTGTGTGGCTTGTGTGTATGCTTTTTTCTATTAAGAGTAGAGGACGAATGTTGCACTGATTCAATAGAACATGGCATGTTTAAAATGAAAATGGCTAACTTAAAAACTGTAAAAACATCATTGAATTGATCATTTTCATACATGCACTAGTTCATGTATAGATTTTTTTTTTCTCAATTTTGTTAGACTTATACATGACATTTAATTCATGTTTAAACTGAATAAAGTCAAACATCTCATAGTATAACATTTTTAGTTTTTTAGATTCTGGCCCTGGAATCTTTGTTTTAAAGTGATACAGCAGTTACCTCTGATATGCTGACCGAGTTGTATGGTGGGTAAAGCACCGTACTCCGGTATCTGGTTCAACTCCCAGCGGCCGGGGTTCGATCCCCGACTAGGCGTGGTTGTCATTGTGTCCGTCCCTTCATAGGGGTTAATGCTGACTGCCCCCATAATAAAATGGTCACACCTGCGGGCCGTTGTAAGGGACAATGCCTAATTGGCAAGTTCCCGCTTGTTAATAAAAAAAAAAAAAAAAAAGTTACCTCTGATACGAGTTGAAACAGTCTAATTTTTCAAGCGAAGCATAGCACTCGGTCATTGTAATACAAATGTTGTCTATCATTTCATTAAATATACATTTACATTCTTGCTTTTCTGTTAAGTTTCATTAATCTTTTGTCATGTTGAAAATTATTTATTAAGTCTCTCTGTTTGTTATTCAAGTTTTGTTCAAAGGTTTTGTTGCTTGAATAGTTTTATTTTTTAGCCTGTAATTAATTTTTTTTTAAATCTTATTGGTGCTAAATTGCACCATGGATTTAACTTAATGAAGTTTGCTTATGACTTAATGAAGTTTGCTTACTTTTATTTTTTAGTCTCAAATCTAGTAATTAATTAAAAACTGTTAATAGTGCTAAATTGCATCATAAATTTAACTTTTAATGATATACTATACATGTTGGTGTATAACAGACACTTTCAATACAAAAAGTGAGATCAAAATCAAAATTTAGGGGACCTTGTCCCTGCTTTGGGCTATTGCACCAATGTGTCTATAGTGTGGTTTAATTATGCATTGTAGAATAATATTTACCTATAATGTGGTTTATTTATTTTTTTAAATTGGCATACCTCAACAATTTAAAAGTTTCTGTTATTGGACAGCACTAAAAGTTCACCTTCCATTATATTTTCAGGTACATCATCAAATTCAGCTTGATCTCCCTCAGTTTCTCTGATAATAAATAAATAATCAGCTTATGTTCCATGTAGATTGTTTTGCATACCACATTTTTAAACTGACTTGTATTATTTTACATTTAATTTCATTCAGTGATTTTATTATTTACTCACAGATACTTTTAGACTGGTACTTGGGCCCCTTTTGTAAATGATTTTCACCTCCTAACATTCACTTATTCGAATGTTCTTTTAAAATTACTTTGAATGGCTTATTGATTGCACAAATGTAAAAGTTGAATATATGGCATATATTCCAGGTGGATTAATAAAATATCTGTGCTACATTTTCATCAGTTTCTTAATATTATTCGTAAAGTGAAGGATGCATGTTATACATAAAAAAAAATTTTAAATATAGTTTGAAACTATAGGTGCTCGTTATAAGCTGGAATATGCCGTGTATCATTTACCAGGCTAATTTGCAAAATTATGTTTTAACATTAGTGTTTTGAGTATTTTTTCTGTAGTTCGGGAAAGTTTAGAAAAAGACTGGAAAAGGCAAATAATTCAGGAAAATTCACCAAAAAAATAAATTTTCTTTTCTTTTTTTTTCTATTTTCTTTGTCAGACCCCAAAGAATGGAAATTGCTAATAAAGGTGATTTATGTTTAGGGAGAAAGCATGGGACAGAATGTTTGTGGGGTTGTGCAATGCTTGCACATGTTCTAAATTCTGCAGTGAGGAGATAACTCCCCAGACTTATTTCCCCATTTTCCTGGCTCTCTTTCCAGAGTTACCAATTTTCCTGGCCCTATTTTAGAATTTCTTTCTGGATTGAAAGTGTAGTAGACCAAATGTTCGTGTCCAAAATTTAGAACATAAGATTAGACACAGATGCCAGATACTTCATATTAATACCCAAATAACACAAACAACATTGGTCAGTATTACTTAAATCTGCAACAACTAGTATCATGTATATTAATACGCTAAGGTTAAGATGTTTGCCTCCCTTTTTAGAAAAAAAACTCACAATTACTCCACATAAATTTTATATCATTTTATAGAGAATTTCTTGCTCTACCGGCATCAACAACTAAAAAATTTGTTATTGCTTTTGATTTTGTAAATTAATGGGTGGAATGCAGAAGTGGTGCCCATGCCAAATGATGACGATAACGCACCATTTCTAGCAACTCTTGACGTTTTTGTTCGAAATGAAGAGAAACGTCATAGCTGTTGAGTATTGCGATTTGCGAAAAAACTTGAGTGAGGAGATGATATTCTAGGAGTTACGAAGCAATGGTTTTTCTACATTTAGCATTAGTTTTCCAGTGAAATTTACAGTTAGTGCAAGGCTAACGCACATATGAAATATGATGTCATTGCGGGATTTGTGTGTCATGCTTTGAAAGTGAAATCGCTCGTGAATGTAGAACCGCTCACTAGATGGGTGCAAGAGTTTTGTTTGTTGCGATTTGCAATTGATTTCGTTACACAAGAATCCGGTCAGCTTGTAAAGAATAAGTAAAATTTTAAAAAATCTGAAATTCTTCCAGATTTTGTTTACGCACTCGGCTGGAAGAATTTCAGTTTTTTTTTAATGCATTCAATCAATTCTGCCATATAGAGGAAAATGATAACTGTAAGTGCTCCTATAGACTTTTGTTCGCGTAATTTTGTTGCTGAAAATTGCATCCATTGTTATTTCGCCCCTAGCGGTGAAATGTTTTGGATGATGTGGGGTTAAGAGGGAACAAAAACCTGGTCTTGGTGATTTAAATCTAGAAAAACTCAATGTGACTCAATATGAGTAAATAGTGCGACAGACAATGATAAAATCAGTAAAACCAGTTTTTAAATCAAAGTTAATTTTATTTAACAAATTTTCCTTTATAAGTAACATCAAAACTTAACAAGTGGTTAGTTAAAAACAACTTTAAGCTAACAAGGTTAATGTTTAACATTTAAAAGTAATTTGAAATCTATCCCTGGCATCTGGCATAGTTAACCCTAGCATAAGACTGTTTTAACAATTTAGAAAAACATACAAGCCTGGAGAAGGATTAAAAAGTAGCTATTACCTACTGGCTGAACAAACTGGTGCTTTAAACACTGCACTGCTGACAAAACTAATAGATCCAGTACATATATACTTGCAACATGACAGTAAATATTAACAACATCCAAAAACTAGATGTCATCATGACAGTTAAGAAAAAAAGGTTGAACATTTCCTGACAAAATAAATAGTACTTGATACTTGGAACAAGCAACCAACACCAAGTTAACTTTAATTTCCTTAACCTAATCTGTCATGATGACATCACAACACGTCTGACTAAGCCAAGTCAGCAAAAATGTTTACATTTCTGTGGTAGTTTAAAAGATTACAAGTTGTATATTACTATCTCCAGGTATTCATAGCATTATAATTTTGTATTTATTTCATAATTAAGTTATTGTTCATTATCAGAATAAACTTATTTAGATATTTTATATATATTTAAGAAAGATAGAAAAGTATTTTTACAAACATACAACAGGGCTATGTGATTTTTTTTTTCTTTTCATTACCTTAAATAGTTATTAATAGATATATCACATTTAAAAAAAGGTGTTTAATGAAGAGGGTGGGAAAGAAATGGAAAAAAATATAAAAAGTCTAGTTTTTCTCAACATACAACAACAGATGAGTGCGTATTGGTCCTGGTATTTGAAAATTATTTAAAGGGATAGTCCATGTTTCCGTTATCAATATCAAATCATGCTGCAAAAAATCTAAAGTATCCATTTCAGTTATGAAATCGGATCCTTGATCGGAATTTAATTCTAAAATCCCTCTAAAATCTACTAAAAAGTCTTACAATTATCCTCCTTCAGCAACGTTTCGAATATAGCGTCTAATTTATCTTCATAGGAAATTCGAGGACTAGCGTATGCAACTGCAAATCTCATTTTATCTTGAATATACGCAATGACCATTTGAACACCATTGATCTGACTCGTGTAGGCACGGACAAAGTGTTTCATATTCTTTTTATAAAGGGATCTTTATAAAGTTTTCCTCAATAAAAATCATAACTCCAGGCGGCTTTCTGTTTTGGAAACCACTGTCTATCCGTTCGACCAAAGTGAATCCTGGTATTTGAAAATCATCTGAAGGGATAGTCCATGTTTCTGTTATCAATATCAAATCATGCTGCAGAAAACATGAATCAAGCTGAAAAGTGACCACGGCGTGCCGCTTAGACAAAAATCCCATGCTTGAAAGAAATAGCACCTGAGTGCTAAAATGTAAAGTGATATCACACTTATTTAGTGCGAATTATTTGCACGGGTATACCACTAGTCTTACTTAATACTACTTTATTGATGTATTTTATGTAGTATATAAACTCATAGTAATTTTTTTCTATCATAGTAATTTTTAAGTGCATGAATTATATTAAGAGTTGATTTCAAGTAAGTTTTTGCAGAATATTTAACTATAGTAAGATGCGGGTACTCTGTTGAGAGATAACCAAAATAAAATGCATAGATGTTTTTTTTTTTGTTGTTGTTGTTTTTTTAGAGAGAGAGAGCTTCCAAATGTGTGAGGAAAGTTATGAAATTGACTTTCAGAAATTTAGTAGATACCCTGTCCAACTTCTATCAAGTTGATGTTAACCAGGTGAAGAAAAGCAAGCTTTACCATTTTATAAACAAATACCTTAAATGAACCTAGTTATTCATTAAACGTTCAAATATTGTTTCTTAAGTAAAGTAACTCCAGATATCATCAGCCATATTTTTCTCCATAATCATCAATAAGAAAGGTGTACCATATGACACTGTTCAAGATAAATTTTAGCTGTAGGAGAGAAGATGATTGATAAGGATTAGATTGTGAAGTAAATTTTACCTCTTTTTGAATTAATTAGCAAATTTTTATTTTGCTTGGAAAAATAGAAAAAGAAGGTTGCCAAAAAATAAAGCGAAACATCAAGAAAACTATTGAAATCATGGAAATTTTATCTCAAATACTAGTAGAAGCTTTTCATTTAGTTCATTTTCATATATATTTATTACTATAAATTTTATTTGTTAGTCTCTTATGAAAATCTCTTTTGCCAGTGGCCAATGTGTCGGCAAATTCGAGGATGTGGTTATGCTTACTCTTACAGCATTTATGTTAGTTATGATGCTGGATTAATCTATTTTGCACTTGATGGATGTACTCATGTGGTCAAAGCTTATAAAGAATCTTTCAACATAATTGTAAGATATTTTATAATTTTTTCTTTTAGTTATGTTGTTTTAAAATTGCTTTATTTCTAAAATTTTATAATTGTCTTGATAAAAATTGCAAATGTCTCAAGTAAAATTTCAAATGTCTCAAACAGGGATATATATATAGGTCATTTTCAAAATGGGTGCCATTTGGAAATTTTAGAAGTAAGAATAAAATTTCAAGTAGTTTTTCCCCCCATAATATAAAACATAGTGTTTCTGCACATTATTTGAATATTATTTATGCATTTCTTTTTAATTTTCATAGATTTTATATTATCAGACTTGATGAAAATTGTCATGTCTGTTACCGGACTTTTTTTTTTTTTTTTTTTTTCTAAATTTGTACACCTATGTTCAGCACAAAATAATGCCATGACTTCACGAAGCTTAAGTTAAAATTTGCAAACACACCTAAATTAAAGTTAAATAAAAATATCAAATAAACCAATTTCTTTTCCTAAAACAAATGGCATAGAGGCCGAAATAATCGTATAGTTTAAAAGTTTTAAGCCGCCAAAGACCCAGGTTCAATCTGTGTATTTCGCTGAAAAAGAAAAATGGCGCAACGACGCCATTGTAGACCCAGTAACGAGACAAAGAGATAATGAAGAAAACACTCTGTTAAACTTTAAAATCTTACATTTATTTTAAATTAACTCAAAAAACAAATTCATGGAAACACATTTTCTTTTACAATATTCAAACTTAAAATACCCATTATTACAAACATTTTAAGGTTCCCTTGTTTTAAGTGCACTTAACGTTATATTTTTAAAAGCCGACAAAAAAACAAAAAAAATTTAAATAGAGAAATAGAAAGAAAAGAAAAGGGAATGACTTATCGTCTGGGAAAAGAATCTGGGGGCCCCCATCGTGTTTTTCTCTTCAAGTGGTAATTCGTAGTTCGTCCATCATCTCTCCGCGCTTCATGCCGCCGACGGGATGACACCACTCAGGAAATCTCAATACCAAACGACCACCGTCCGCAGGTAGCACCAGCTCGAGGAAGAGAGTCACTTCGCTCCCTGACGCTCGCTTTTCCCTTCTCTGCCTTCTCACTTCTGTATTCATCCGACCATCAAGTTCATTCATGAACTTTAATTTTTTCATATCTTAGTGCATAAAATTTTAAGTGAAATTTATTTATTTGGTGAAGTTACGTTGCATTAAAAGGAAATTTAATTATTTCGTTGGTTAATTGATGTATTTTGAGGCATTTACATTTTTTCTTGCACGTGGTTGTGTTCCTCCGCCGATTTCGATGTCTGTATCGAAACTTCATCCAATCTATCGAATTATGTGAAATGATGCAGGGAAAAAAAGGTAAAAAGAAAAAAAAACAGAAAAGGCAGAATAAAAGTTAAAGACGGAGAGAAAATTTTAGCATAAAAACTTTTTAAACCAAAACTTAAAATTTAGCAAACACTTTACAAAGCCAAAATATGATGTTTGTATCAAAAAATTTATTTAAGAAAAAAAAATGTCGGCATAAAGAAAAGGAAAAGTCGGCTCGATTTTAAAAAACACATATAAACATTTCTAACATTAATTATTTATCAAAAGTTACAATCATACCAATACCACATATCAAAAGGAAAAAGTTTTGTTCATCCGATCTGGCAACCTGTTTTGACGTTAGCGCGCAAAACGAATCAAAACAAACTGCGAAATCGGAAAGTTTGTGCCGTGAAAGAAATAATAAACAAACCCAAAAGATAAGTAGTACCACTTAAACATTACACAAAATATTACTCTATAATTTGTTTTTACTACTCATAGATCGCTAGAACAAACATTATTTTCAAAACATTTTTCAGATCATAACAATAATGCAAAGTGATGTATTACATAGGTATGGAGTCCCATTTGTCCATACAATGTCAACTTTTCCATTTAAACATTTAAAAAATATTTTTTGCAATATTTGTTTGTCATGTCTATTACTTTTATAGTAACAGACATGACATTTCAAAGAAAAAAAATTCATGAGTCTAAATAATTCCACAAGAACGTGAAAATAGACATCAATTTAGACTAAAAATCTAATGATCTGAATTAATCAATTGAATTAACAAATAAACATATTTTGTACAACTAAAGATAAGACATGACATGCAATAAAAATACTTATCACAAATAGACTTTTCAGTCAAATGCCAAAAACTCAAGATGTCTGCTTATATTTCTGCAGTGGCTCGCGAAATGCAGGATTATCTCTCGCTAATGGCACTCTTCCGGCACCATTGGCAATAAGTGCAAGTGCCAGTGCAGACCATAGGAAGCGGTTATTTTTCCCCTCTCACTGAGATTCGCAGTACACTGGCCACTGAATGAGTTGATGCATTTGGGTGTATATGGATTTGTACTTGTTAACTTAAGTGTACATATTTATTCTATTAATTAAACGAGAATTATATATATGATTTGTGTGAAGTTTATAATACCAACCACGTCGAGATGTTCCAGTGGTGACACGGACCAGAACCTGGTTTCCTTTTGCACAACGTGGACCCATAAATATTGCAATCTTCTTGAATCTCTGTTCTGCAATGATTATCCTTTACAGAAGCGTAGCGTGCCTTGGCGGGGCCCCGTATAAAAATTTGCTTGGGGGCCCTTAGGAAGGGTAAAGATTTTTCACAAAAGAAAACAAAATGTTTGCATAAAATTAAAAGAAATATTTATTCATCATAATTATCTATCTGTCACTTTTTCCAAAATTTTTCCAAACATTTCAAATTAAATATACACTCTCCTTGCCTTTTTTTTCGGCAAACTGATTTATTAAATCATTTATAGCTGATGATGACTTTAGTTTTTCTAAAGTTTCTGCCTCTATGGACAATAGTGACAGATCATACAGGCGTTCCTGTCCCATCGAAGTTCTTAGGTAATTTTTTATCAGTTTTAATTTTGAAAAACTTCTTTCAGCAGTTGCGGTTGTAACTAGAAGGGTAAAAAATAAAAAGCATGCTGGTATTACCTCCAGAAAACTGGATGCAAGACGATTGAATTTTATCAGCAATAATTCAATGAGTTCCGAAATGAAATGAATTTTTTTAATTTCAGATTTTAAGCATGTCTTTAGACATTTTAATTGGTCATAAAGATTAACTGAGATGTCTTTACTGTATTTAGCCGACAGTTTTCAGGAAGCGTTTACTATCTCTTCGTTTGAAAATGACAGGAGTTTCTCCAGTTGTAATATTTCGAACATACTACTCAGGTCGCAAAGGTTCTGAAATCTCTGCTTAGTTTGAGAAATTAATATATCTAAACAGCAATAGCAGACATTTGAAATAGGATTCCGGGTCTGAAATTCTCTCATCTTGTGATAGCTCATTTAAAAAAACGCTTCGTTATCTTTCGCCTTTTGTTTTTAAAAACAGTTGTTACCCTCCACTCTTTTGCTAAATCTTTGACTCATTTAGCAAACTATTGAATGAATTTTGATTTCTTAATTCGCAGTCTATTCAAAAGATTACTTAATAAAATACTAGTTTTCTGTAAGTCATCATTTTTTATGTTATAGACCTTTAGAAACAGGATTAATGATTTCAAATAGTGAAGAAAAAAAATGTGACAAGCACTAAGAAATCATAACTCTCTAAAATGTTAATTATATTTTTACATTCTTCATGTTCATCTTTTTTTTTTCGAAATTGAATTTAGTTGGTACAAAGTTTTCATGATTAATGAATAATTTTTCTTTACCGCTAATAAAGCGCCGTTTCTTGAAGACCATCTCATCTGGTAGGACATACCTTTTTAAGGGTAATTAAATATTTTTCAGATGAATCGTCACTTAACATTGCCCAGCGTTATATACTATTGCCAAAAAAAAGTACATATTTTTCTAAATTATCGAAAAAATAGACACTTCACGAACATGTTTCGCAGCATCGTTTAAAACTAAATTTAATGCATGCGCAGCACAATGAACATAATCGGCATTCGGTGCATGCTCTTTTAATGGGGTTTGTAATCCTCCATAAACACCCGGCATAACATTTGCTCCATCGTAACCCTGTCCTCTACATTTAGTCAAACCAATTCCATATTCTTTAATCGTATTTAAAATTTCAGTTTTAAGTCCTTCAGCTGAAGTAAATGACTTAAACGGGGAAATCCCGCAGCTCCGGATATCTGATGTAGGGTGTTGCCAACTTTTGAACTCGCGCTTTATGCGGGAAAGAAATTAATTGCTTTTTTTTACTTTTTCCATTTCTGAAAAAAAAATTGGGAAGTTTTTATTAATTTTTGCTTACGCACGTTGGGGGCCCCCGTATAATTGATACGGCGGTAGCTACGCCCCTGATCCTTTATCAACATGAGCATATATTTATTAATAATGAGCCATGAAAAGAATGGATTAATTATTTTGGATAAATTATTCAACACGTGGGTAAAATCTAACCATAGCCAAAGATCGACTAGCATGTGGCCTCTGACATAAAAGAGGTAGGATCAAACCTTTTTATTATTTTTTTTTCTCTTTCTCTGTGATTGGTCTCTCGTATATTGTTTTTCATATTTATTTTTATAGAATAATCATGACAGAGGGCTAAACAGATTCAACGAGCTAAACTTTAGTACCGGGAACGGAATTGCAAGTTTCAAAGTAATATCAAAATATCATTTGTCCAAGTGGAGAGTAATTTTTACAATGCAAAAATAACTAATGACACCACGAAATATCACCATCTAATCATGACAATTGACCCAGAAACTTTGACGGCGATATCGGATATTTTGTTACAACCACCGGTCACAGATAAATAAGAAACTCTAAAAAAGTGACTTATTGCAGAATTTTCTGATTCAACTAATGAGCAAATTCGTCACCTTATTTTGGAATTACATTTAGGAGACGACAAGCCTTCTCACCTCCCTTGCGAAATGAGAGAATCAGTAACGGATGATTTCCTAAAAATGCCGTGGCTCCAACAACTCCCTTTGGAGATGCAAACAATTTTGTCCATCAGTTCCGAGTCCCTTGACAAGTTAGTAGAAATGGCCGACAAAATTCCTGAAGTTAGACCTGCTTCATCCAACAATGGTGTTTTTGCTTTTCAACATGCTATGCAACCCCATAGAATAGAGAATTCATCATATTCCCCTGTAAACGAAATCTGTGAGCTAAGGAACAAAATTGCTGCCTTAAGTTAACAAATGGGAAGGTTCTCCACGAATCAGGTAGAGACCACTATCACCGAAACTCTTCCTGCAGGCGGTTTCTCTCCCGCGGCCATTCAAGCGAACATGAAAACGAATATTGTTATTACCACTCGCGTTTCAGAAATAATTTGCGTATGTGCCACTCACCTTGCTCCTTCCCAAATACCGATCAGGAAAACTAAAAATTGCAGCTGTCGAGGAAAATTCGTCGGCAGTCGCTCGCATTCAATAATCTCGCCTACACATTTATGATAGGCAGTTCCATTTGAAATTTTTAATTAATTCCGGATCTGACATTTCATAGATGCCTGTACCTAAGAATTTCTCAAAGCCGAAACCAGATTCCTTATAATTTTTTTGCTGCCAACAACTCCAAATTTTTACTTATAGCTCTAAATTAATAAATGTAGACCTAGACCTAAGACGTAGTTTCAATTGGAAATTTTTAGTTGCTTGTGTTCCTACTCCTATAATAGGAGCTGATTTTCTTGTGCATTTTGGACTCCTGGTTGATCTCGAGCATAGTAAACTTATCGACAGTGTTACTAGCCTTACCCAACTGGGAACAATCTCAAAGAGCACCAATCATTTCTCTGTTAACTCATCATACCATTCAATCTTAGCTGAATTCCCAGACTAAACAAAATTATCATCTAAAGTCAAACCACTGAAACATGACACGGTTCACTATTTTGAAATGACCGGCCCACCGAATCATAGCAAAGCCCGGAGATTAAACACCTCACTATACGAAGCGGTCAAAAAATAATTTCAATTTATGATCTATCAAGGCATTTGTCGACCATCTAAATCTCCGTGGTCATCACCCCTGCATGTCATATCAAAAGCTCCAGGGAGTATTCTTCCAGTTGGGGATTATAGGAGATTGAATGCATGCACAGAACCTGACCTTTACCCAATACCACACATTCGGGATTTCTCTAACACGCTTTACAGTAAAAGCAGGCCCGTAGCCAGATTTTGTATTCAGGAGGGGCATCCTCTTTTTTCAGGGGGGGGGGCACCCTACCTTAAGTGGGGGTGGCATTTATATATCATATATTTTTTAAATGATAACTTTTTTATCTATATTTCTATATTAAATATTAGCATAAGTTTATAATTCAATAAATTCCCTGTAAAGTCAAAAAGTCCTGACGGCTTCCAAGAAGTAAAAGCTCATCGCTTTAAATGGCTAAATTTAAGGTTGTCGAATTTCATTGTGGAAGAGAACACACAAAATAAAAATGACTGCAATAGAGTATCATAAAGAAAAACTTACTATGAACACAAATTCTTTAAAAATTTACCCAAGGATATCATGGGGGAAAAAATTAATTTCAAAAGGGGATTTTAATGAGGCAAAAAGAAAATCGTAGGCTAAACTTATGCGAATGGAAAATTTACCTTTAATATTGAATATATCATAAAATAATTACTTGTAATTATTCCAACTCTCAAAATTAAATAACATAATAAACATTTCAAATTTACACTATTATAGCAATACTAAAGACAAATTTACACAATATAGAAAACAAATAATAAATTTATGTGAAAAACTATAGTACTCATAAATTATGCTTTGGTATGGTCACTTTTAAGTACTTCGGTGTATTCTCACTAAGTATCTTCAAATGCAACTTTTTAATCAAAGATTTTTTGAAAAAATTTGCAGTTTTCAAACTTAGCCAAATAAGATTTAACCACTATCAATTCTTCTTTAGAGAGCAATACAATTCCCGAGGAAGACAAGTAGTGAATATTGTCAAAATCTAATTCTTCTGCAGCTGAAATGGCTTTTAACGAAGTTTTATTTTCACTGAATCGCCTAGTCAGTTCAGTTTAGATTACGTCAATAGTCTTAAAGAAAATTTGTTTCAATGAATCATTATATTGGCTGGTTCCAACTGTTTCCACTGTGACAAAATCTCAATGAGATTTACTGGGTATTTTTTGTCTTTTAACTAGAGGTTCCGGTTCCGATTCATTTGCAATGTCAAAATCTACAGCAGTACTAAAGTGACTAATTTCTTCATAATTTTCGTCATTTTGCATATTTTTAATAGATTTTGTTACAGCTTCTATTATTTTCGAGGAATCATTAAGACTAGTTTCCTAGTTTCACATGTCTGTAACTGTTTATTAGCTGGTTCCAACGTTTTTAATATTTTTCGCATGTAAACTACGCAAAATCAAAACTTGTGCTTGGTGATAACAGTAAGTAAACCAGTAGCTTCTGTTACATCAGCATCATCATATTCTCTGCTAGAAGCAATGAATTTTAGAACTTTAACAATTGCTCTGTAAATATTATAAATTATACCTGTGACATGCAAGTGTACACTCCAATGCTGTTCCAGGAGACAGCTCAATGCATGACCTTCGTAGTTTTTCGCTATACAACTACGTTTATGAAACACATATAGCATGGAACACTGATCAAAAAATTGTTTAATGACCGGAATATGATGTATTGCTTTTCACTATAACTAAATGGAGACGATGATTGCAGCAATGAACATAAGGTATAGATCGGTTCATCTGTTGTATTATCGCTTGAAGTCGACCTCGTTTTCTACTCATCACCGAAGCTCCATCATAACATTGACTAAGTTTATGATCAGTATTTAATCCATTTTCCGGCTGATTCCTAGTTTAGGGTGCTTCTTCGCCAGCGAGGCGATAACAGGTATAATGTGGTAACCTTGGCGATTTTAGTGTGCGTTCTGGCAACCATGTGAAAATCCATCATTTTGTTCTGTAGCGCGCGTTCTTGCCTCTGACGGGACTCTATTTGTTTACATTATTAAATTTATTCTACTAAAAAGAGAATGGGAATTGAGGGGGGCTGTGCCCCCCTCACATAAAAAATAATTAAATTTTACTAAACCTACTACTTAAGTCGTTTCTTCGATTTCACGCGTGCGCAGCTGTGTGTGTGTGTTTGGATGGGAGCAGAACCATATATGGTATATTTTGGTTTTGGTTCAAGAATGTTTTGATACACCTGGTGTTAACGGAGCGCATGCGTGGCAGTTGGTTTGAATATTCTATTCATTTCCAAAAGCCATTTCTTATGGAAACTCTGAGGGGTTAACGACAAACGTTTTCGGCTTCTTGTAATCGTATTTTTCGGATCCGTTTTTTTTTATAAGTTCTTGTCCGTTAATTGTGTTTGTGAATTTAATTCCCCGTTTCTCACTGTGGATTAGATACTTTTTCAGAAAAGGTAAGCGTGCTTTTCAAAATTGCGTGGTGTATAGTTGTGGCTAAATGAAAAATTTTAGCATTAGATTTTAGAAAATTCATTTTAGATTTCAAAAAATCTCTTTTCTTGAAAGGGTTATGAAAGAACGACTGATAGCGGCTAAAAGAAAATTTTAGGGGTCAGAAAATCGGTTTTAGATTTCAGAAAATTGCTTTACTTGAATGGTTTATGATTAGTGTTTTGATTTTAGGTTTATGGTGTAGATTTTAGAAAATTCGTTTTAGATTACCAGGGGTGGGAATTCTGCGACATACCGCGCCAAAACTTAAAACCTGCGCTATGCTGCTACAAAAGCACTTTATCGTACGATTCTGCGCCAAAATTAAAAAACAGCTATTCTGCTCATTACAAACTGCCTTAAAAAAAAAAAAAAAAAAAAAAGTGCCAACTTGCCGTATACGTTGTGTTTCCGCACTCGCACAACTGCCTACAGTAATAAAAACATATAAAACATTATTTAATACAGCGGATTAATTAGTTAAAATCTTTTATTTGGGAATACCTTATTCCCCCGTACATGATATATATTTCGGTTACACACATAACCATCATCAGTCGTTTCTGGATCTCTCACTAATGGCGGCTTCTTTTTATATCTTCTTCGTTCTTCTTCTTGAAAGTTCGATGCATGATGTCATACCATGATTGGTCGATTGTATGAAGCGCATCGTTGATGCTGCCATCTGTCGTCATTATTTCCAAGCTCTCACGAATGTAGGCATATATACTATTTTTAAAGTTGGCTATTTTTTTAATATTTTTAAAATCAATGGTAATGGGCTCTTTCAAAGCAAGACGGGCCAGAGCGGTACTTTGTTTCTGGAGATTAATGTCTTTAAAATGTTCGTTTTTCGCTCTTTAATTTTCCTTTTTGTAACGCCGATGTAGCAATTTTCTTTATTAGTATCGTTTGACATAAAATTAATTTTATAGATCCCTGCTGTTTCGATGGGGTTGATTGGGTCTTTTTCCGATCTAATGCGCTGAAAGATTGTTTTATTAGGTTTAATTGGAATACGGAAGTTCTTTTTACTGGCGATATTAGAAAGTTTATTGGCTATCCCTCGGCTAAAGGGGATAGCGGTAGTAAAACGTGGTTTATCTTTTTGACGGTTGTCTATAACATTTAATTTACGTTGCCTAGCTTTGAAAACTTTGTCGAAAATTTCTCGAGGGTAGTGGGCGTCTTGACATTGTTTCTTTATGAAAGCAATTTCTTTTTGAAGGAGGTCGTTGTTAGAACACACTTTGAAAGCGCGGTCGATATAGGAACGAATAGCAGCAATTTTATAGTTGAAAGGGGTTTTAGATTTAAAATTTACTATATTAGTATTACAAGTAGGTTTTCGAAAAATGGTGGTCTCAATGAGATTATTGTTTCTGGTTATGTTCACATCTAAGTAATTGAGGCTATTATTGATTTCTTTTTCGTAGGTAAATTTAATGTTCGGGTCTATGGCATTAAGTTGATTGATCAAATTATTTTCTTCATTATTGTGGGTGGTAAGGATAGCGAAGATATCGTCGACATAGCGAAGCCAAAGTTTGATGGTACTATTGTGTGTCTGTTTAATCTGTTCCTCAAGGATTCTCATTTTCCAGTCGGCAATTATTCCGGATATGGGGGAGCCCATGGGGACTCCTTGTATTTGTTAGTAGAAGTGATTATTATATTGAAAATATGAATTATTTAAAATTAGATTTATTGCACTAGTTAGGGTGTTAATTATGTCTATATCTTTAAAACTACTTTGAATTTGTTTGTTAATAATTTGGTTCATTTCCTTAATATCTATTGACGGGTATAGATTTACAACATCGAAACTTACCATAATATCGTCTTCATCAAGTTTATAATCGCGGATGTTTTTAATGAAATCGTCGGTGGAAGTTAGAGTGCTGTTAGAGGGGGGTATAATTTCTTGCAGTATATCTTTCATATATTTTTCAAGAGTGTAGGTGGGGCCTTCACATTTGCTCACGATTGGGCGAAGGGAGGGGGGATTTTTATGATCTTTAAATTTAGCGAAAATCCGTGGGGCGAAATTAGCGGTATTGTTATAGTTCGGACCTTTCTGATCCGGCCAGGTACCATTTTTTAATAAAGTTTTTAGTTTATTATTGATTTTCGTGGTGGGGTCTTTGGGAAGATGTAAAACGTTTAGACTATTGATGGTTTGTTCCATTTTTTCATGGTAATCTTTTTTATCTAGAATAACAATCTTTCCTGTCTTGTCAGAGCTTAAGCAAACGATCTTGTTATTTTTCTTTAGGTCGCTGAGGCATTTACGGTCTTCATGATCTTTAACACTAGTTTTAAGTTTTTTATTCATTTCTTGTTGGGCATGCATACGCTTGTTTATCTGAGGGGGGTAATGAGATAATGGCGGCCTCAATGCTCGCAACGGTATCATTGATATCTATTTTGTCATCAAGAATGAATTTGGGACCTAGGTTTAGAGTGGCTTTTTGCTGTTGAGTAAGCGTTAAGGAGGATAGATTAATGAATTGATCTTCTTTGTTAGTTTGACCTTGTTTATAGCATTTATTATTTCTCATCCAAAAGTTAAGTTCTCATCCAAAAGTTAAGTTACGTTGCCTAGCTTTGAAAACTTTGTCGAAAATTTCTCGAGGGTAGTGGGCGTCTTGACATTGTTTCTTTATGAAAGCAATTTCTTTTTGAAGGAGGTCGTTGTTAGAACACACTTTGAAAGCGCGGTCGATATAGGAACGAATAGCAGCAATTTTATAGTTGAAAGGGGTTTTAGATTTAAAATTTACTATATTAGTATTACAAGTAGGTTTTTGAAAAATGGTGGTCTCAATGAGATTATTGTTTCTGGTTATGTTCACATCTAAGTAATTGAGGCTATTATTGATTTCTTTTTCGTAGGTAAATTTAATGTTCGGGTCTATGGCATTAAGTTGATTGATCAAATTATTTTCTTCATTATT
The DNA here is from genome assembly GCA_038373885.1 of Cheiracanthium punctorium. Lineage (NCBI taxonomy): Eukaryota > Metazoa > Arthropoda > Arachnida > Araneae > Cheiracanthiidae > Cheiracanthium > Cheiracanthium punctorium. The sequence continues at coordinate 24,172 of JAWZYV010014542.1, read as the reverse complement.
GTGGGTGGTAAGGATAGCGAAGATATCGTCGACATAGCGAAGCCAAAGTTTGATGGTACTATTGTGTGTCTGTTTAATCTGTTCTTCAAGGATTCTCATTTTCCAGTCGGCAATTATTCCGGATATGGGGGAGCCCATGGGGACTCCTTTTATTTGTTGGTAGAAGTGATTATTATTTTGAAAATATGAATTATTTAAAATTAGATTTATTGCACTAGTTAGGGTGTTAATTATGTCTATATCTTTAAAACTACTTTGAATTTGTTTGTTAATAATTTGGTTCATTTCCTTAATATCTATTGACGGGTATAGATTTACAACATCGAAACTTACCATAATATCGTCTTCATCAAGTTTATAATCGCGGATGTTTTTAATGAAATCGTCGGTGGAAGTTAGAGTGCTGTTAGAGGGGGGTATAATTTCTTGCAGTATATCCTTCATATATTTTTCAAGAGTGTAGGTGGGGCCTTCACATTTGCTCACGATTGGGCGAAGGGAGGGGGGATTTTTATGATCTTTAAATTTAGCGAAAATCCGTGGGGCGAAATTAGCGGTATTGTTATAGTTTGGACCTTTCTGATCCGGCCAGGTACCATTTTTTATTAAAGTTTTTAGTTTATTATTGATTTTCGTGGTGGGGTCTTTGGGGAGATGTAAAACGTTTAGACTATTGATGGTTTGTTCCATTTTTTCATGGTAATCTCATTTTCCAGTCGGCAATTATTCCGGATATGGGGGAGCCCATGGGGACTCCTTTTATTTGTTGGTAAGGAAAATTAAAGAGCGAAAAAACGAACATTTTCAAGACATTAACCTCCAGAAACAAAGTACCGCTCTGGCCCGTTTTGCTTTGAAAGAGCCCATTACCACTGATTTTAAAAATATTTAAAAAATAGCCAACTTTAAAAATAGTATATATGCCTACATTCGTGAGAGCTTAGAAATAATGACGACAGATGGCAGCATCAACGATGCGCTTCATACAATCGAACAATCATGGTATGACGTCATTCATCGAACTTTCAAGAAGAAGAACGAAGAGATAAAAAAGGAAGCCGCCATTAGTGTGAGACCCAAAAACGACTGATGATGGTTATGTGTGTAACCGAAATATATATCATGTACGGGGGAATAAGGTATTCCCAAATAAAAGATTTTAACTAATTAATCCGCCGTATTAAATAATGTTTTATATGTTTTTATTATGTCTAGCCGATACCGGGCTTTTTAAGTATTTTATGTCTTGTGTTTCGACAAGCTTATACTCTACACTTTTGGTCTTCATCTACGTGCTTTCAAGTTTTTGTGCCACCATTCAAGCTTTTATTCATCTCATGACGCCTGTTACGGTTGAGCCTCCGAATGTGGAGCATATATACAGTAAGTTAAGATGTTTTTCCAAGAAAAAAGTTAGAGAATTTCAGCATATCAATTTTTTAAAAGACTGTGTACATTTTAAAATTACCCCTAAATTCATGAAAATTAAAAATAGTTTCCTTCTTAATGAATTCTTTTAGGATATAAAAAATTTTGAGCTATGCTTACTTAAAAAAATACATTAGGAACAAATTTAAATATATAGCTAAATTAACGAAAGAAGAAAAATTTTACAACCACAAACTTCAAACCATATGCTCTCCGGATGATTACCGTTTAAAAGTCAATAAAATAAACAATTTTTGCAAGAAAGAAAGAGAGATTTACCACAATAACCACTATAAAAAACTTAACTTTTGGATGAGAAATAATAAATGCTATAAACAAGGTCAAACTAACAAAGAAGATCAATTCATTAATCTATCCTCCTTAACTCTTACTCAACAGCAAAAAGCCACTCTAAACCTAGGTCCCAAATTCATTCTTGATGACAAAATAGATATCAGTGATACCGTTGCGAGCATTGAGGCCGCCATTATCTCATTACCCCCCTCAGATAAACAAGCGTATGCATGCCCAACAAGAAATGAATAAAAAACTTAAAACTACTGTTAAAGATCATGAAGACCGTAAATGCCTCAGCGACCTAAAGAAAAATAACAAGATCGTTTGCTTAAGCTCTGACAAGACAGGAAAGATTGTTATTCTAGATAAAAAAGATTACCATGAAAAAATGGAACAAACCATCAATAATAAACTAAAAACTTTAATAAAAAATGGTACCTGGCCGGATCAGAAAGGTCCGAACTATAACAATACCGCTAATTTCGCCAAATTTAAAGATCATAAAAATCCCCCCTCCCTTCGCCCAATCGTGAGCAAATGTGAAGGCCCCACCTACACTCTTGAAAAATATATGAAGGATATACTGCAAGAAATTATACCCCCCTCTAACAGCACTCTAACTTCCACCGACGATTTCATTAAAAACATCCGCGATTATAAACTTGATGAAGACGATATTATGGTAAGTTTCGATGTTGTAAATCTATACCCGTCAATTGATATTAAGGAAATGAACCAAATTATTAACAAACAAATTCAAAGTAGTTTTAAAGATATAGACATAATTAACACCCTAACTAGTGCAATAAATCTAATTTTAAATAATTCATATTTTCAATATAATAATCACTTCTACCAACAAATAAAAGGAGTCCCCATGGGCTCCCCCATATCCGGAATAATTGCCGACTGGAAAATGAGAATCCTTGAAGAACAGATTAAACAGACACACAATAGTACCATCAAACTTTGGCTTCGCTATGTCGACGATATCTTCGCTATCCTTACCACCCACAAAAATGAAGAAAATAATTTGATCAATCAACTTAATGCCATAGACCCAAACATTAAATTTACCTACGAAAATGAAATCAATAATACCCTCAATTACTTAGATGTGAACATAACCAGAAACAATAATCTCATTGAGACCACCATTTTTCGAAAACCTACTTGTAATACTAATATAGTAAATTTTAAATCTAAAACCCCTTTCAACTATAAAATTGCTGCTATTCGTTCCTATATCGACCGCGCATTCAAAGTATGTTCTAACAACGACCTCCTTCAAAAAGAAATTGCTTTCATAAAGAAACAATGTCAAGACGCCCACTACCCTCGAGAAATTTTCGACAAAGTTTTCAAAGCTAGGCAACGTAAATTAAATGTTATAGACAACCGTCAAAAAGATAAACCACGTTTTACTACCGCTATCCCCTTTAGCCGAGGGATAGCCAATAAACTTTCTAATATCGCCAGTAAAAAGAACTTCCGTATTCCAATTAAACCTAATAAAACAATTTTTCAGCGCATTAGATCGGAAAAAGACCCAATCAACCCCATCGAAACCGCAGGGATCTATAAAATTAATTTTATGTCAAACGATACTAATAAAGAAAATTGCTACATCGGCGTTACAAAAAGGAAAATTAAAGAGCGAAAAAACGAACATTTTCAAGACATTAACCTCCAGAAACAAAGTACCACTCTGGCCTGTTTTGCTTTGAAAGAGCCCATTACCATTGATTTTTAAAAAATTAAAAAAATAGCCAACTTTAAAAATAGTATATATGCCTACATTCGTGAGAGCTTAGAAATAATGACGACAGATGGCAGCATCAACGATGCGCTTCATACAATCGAACAATCATGGTATGACGTCATTCATCGAACTTTCAAGAAGAAGAACGAAGAGATAAAAAAGGAAGCCGCCATTAGTGTGAGACCCAAAAACGACTGATGATGGTTATGTGTGTAACCGAAATATATATCATGTAAGGGGGAATAAGGTATTCCCAAATAAAAGATTTTAACTGCCTACAGTAATTTATGGAAGAAATGCCGCAGTCACGATCCCCTTCCCCCCCCCCCCCCCCTCTGGTAGAAAAAGAAACATCGCACTGGGATATATTTTTGGAGGGGGGTGGATAAACGGTAAAGAATCTCATTTTTTTCCCCCTTCTCATATAATGTTTTAAAGTATTTACCGATATTTTAGGAAACTTCCGATTTCCATTTTCAAATAATCAGTGTCCGATTTCATATAAAATATATCAATTTTTATTCACAAAGGCGAATTTATAGAAATAAATAAATAACTTTTAAAAAACTTCTTTCATTTGCAAAAAGTTCGGACAGTATAGCACATGTTGTCGAAAGAGCACGCCGATGAGAAGGGTGTTGTCCCAGTACCCACGGTAACCTCAGAATGGGGTGGGAAATGTTGGGGAAGAGAAGAGAGATTTACGACTATTTCTCCTCATTAAGGTCGGTAACGAGATCGGGGATTACAGAATTCAACTTAGCGATAGTCCCTCCTCCCCCTCTCAAAATTCTCTTATCAGTTCTGTGCTTCAGCGCCTTCCTGTCTTCAAAATACAAAAGCCGAATGGGATGGAAGAATCACTTGTTTATGTCTTGGAATTCAAAGCGATTTTTCTCAATACTAATGAAAAAGCTATTGGTTCGATATGAACTGAAACTTTTTTGAGGGAATTTTAAATCATACTCATTCTTATGAAAAGAAAATTAATGAATTCTTCTGTAACTTTAAAAGTACGAAATTATAATAATTGAACAAAAATAAAAATACTCATTATAGTTAAGTAATTACTATAGTAATTATACAATTTAAATTATATGCTTATATAGATATTCATTTACATTACAGGAAGTACAGCAAGGGGGCTAATAGGGCCAAAAATTTTGATTATCATATTTATTTAGTCTAATCAAATGGCCATGCCCCCTTCATTTAACTTATGAACAGCAGTTAGCTGTGGCATTACAAAACTTTTGCCCCTCTCCCGAAATGTGTTTCATATTGCCAAACCTAGAAAGAAAATGAAATATACTATAAGAATTTTTTTTATCAACAAATAATCACCCCCCTCCTCCCCCCCCCAAAAAAAAAGAAGAAAAGAAAAAACCTTGAGTGTAGTCCGCTTTAATAATAAATACTCTAAGTAGACAATTTGATACAAATACATATGAATTATTAATGTAAGCAGAAATTACATTTTTAGAGAGATTAATTAAAAGGTTTTTGTAGATATCGTATAGCGAAAATTTTTTTAACACGAACGGTTTAAGACAAACTTTAAAACAAAATACTGATTACGATAAGTTTCATCAAATAAATTATGCATTTAAAATAAATGCTTGAATTCAAACTAATACCCGAAATAAACGTGCATTTCTTAACACTTTTTATTTAAACATTTTTATTTTATTTTGGTGATTTCAAAGTTAAATTCATAAATAAAGTGAATTGCAGAAACTTTGAAAAGTGCTGGAAGAAAACAAGATGTTAATGGGCGATTTCTTTTCCTCTTCTACAATAAAGAAACAGTATCCCCGTAATTATTTAATATTGTTGATTTGTTCAGGCAAAGCATACTAGGGCTATCTTCCAAAGAGAAAAATGTTTTGAGCGAGCACGTTTTAAGGGGGCCTAACGAGTATTTATGTTACATCTGGGGAAAACATCCCAAAACTCCAGATCGACAACTGCGTAGGAAGGCAGAACGCTGGAACTTCATGCTTTAGCCATTGGACAATGTTCATCAATTATTTAATTATTAATATTTTATAATGCATTTTACAATTTAACAGTGCTTTATTCGATGTATCAAGTTGCGCTGTTTTTAAAAGCACGTTTTGTAAATATGTAAATGATTTTAATACTTTAAATCTATAAAGTTTTAATATAGTATCTCTGATTGGATCATTTTTCTTTCAACACAAGGAAACCCGTAAAAATTTAACCCTTTGAGGCGCAACCCTTTCCCAAAGCTGAAAAAAGGGCAGTCGTTGCACACAGCCAGCTGCGTCAAAAAAAAAAAAGGGTCTCTAGATCTGTGGCACGCGATGAACGTTTCGATCGTCCGCCATCTTGCTGTTAGTTAAGTCGAGCGATGGCAACGGCTGCCCATTTTTCAGCATTGGGCAATCTATCCGGCTGTTCTCGCATTTTTCCATTTTTCAGCAGATGTCAGTGCTGCTAAAAATAATCGTGACAATTTTTTTACGGGAAATGACGAGCTAAAAAGTAAAGGATTCTCGTGGAGCTATGTCACCCGCAACTATTTTTATAGAAATCAAATCTATTCTTCGTGACTGGCAACAGTCAAAACGTCAGAGTTTGGTGTTCCCAGAGCGGGCACACTGCGCCTATTGAAAAGGGAAAATATTATTCACTTTCGCTCAACAAATAAAACATTTTTCCATAAAATATTTTGTATTGCATTAAAAACTAAAAATAAATAAATAAATAATTTAAAGAAACTCTAATAATTAGAAAGCATTTAAAACCACAACCTATTGGAAATGAGAAAAATTGTTTAAACCAAACGCTTAAAAAATAATCTTGTTTAAATTAAGCTAATCTGGCAGTGAAAAGTTTCTTTTTAATAAATATTTTGTCAAGACACAGACTGGAGTTTCTTTTTGTATTTTTAAGTGGAACGGCTAAAATACGATTAACTACCTCCCCGATTGCGATAGTTCATATGTATAATATGCTTAGGAAAACCTGATAACAATAGCTTTCTAAAGAAATATTATCACTGTTCCCAGACATACTGAAATTTTGGAGGTGCACAGGAAACATTTGAGGGGGGCACATATCGAATTTTAAAGCAGAAAGGGGAAGTTTCTTTAAAATTTCAAACATGTTTTTTTTTTTTTTTTTTTAATTGACTAAGTTGTTCAGGGGGGTGGTGACACAGAGGGGAAATGTGCCCCCCCAACGCTACGCCTATAGGTCATATGTATTGTATGCTTAGCTGTGACGTAGCTACACTTGGTGACACCCGGGGCGGATATAAGTGGTGTCATCCCCCATATGAGCATTTTTGCCCCATACATGCGATATTTTTGGAATTTTTGCTGTACAAGCCGTCGGGTGTCACCTTTTTGAGGGTGACACCCGGGGCAGACCGCCCCTCCTCGCCTTGCTACGCCACTGATGCTTAGGATAACAGTAGTTATGAAGGTTTACCTCCGCTCCAGACCTACGTAACTGCACCAAAATTTACGCCTTTACTCCAAAGCAAGAGAAATTTGGGCATAAGATCCATTTTAATGCCTTCCTCACGTATATTACAAAACAAAGAAATTGTGTGTCCAATATTTACTAAAAATGAATCATGTTGGCGTTTTTTCCGCACACCTTTCGCCCCCACTTTTAACCCCACCCCAACGTATTACCGTATTTTCAAACTTTTACGTTCTACAGATCGCTTATGAAAACCAGGCATGTAGACAGAAAAAATCTTTGGGGAATGCGCAAAAGATGGTAAAGGTAGAACATCTCATAAAAAGGTTTAATTACTGATATCCAATTAACAAAAATTAAGGATTTTTTTTCTGGAGGGGGTCGAAGGCATGCCCCTATGGTCACCCTTTGGCTTGGCTACATGCCTGATGAGAACAAAAATAAGAAAAGAATGTATAATGATGAGGGATATCCAGGGACAGCCTTAGGCAGGGGCAAACGCCCAGAGGCCCGCGATTGGGAGCTCCGCATGAAAATTTAGTTTCCGAAAAAATATATGAATTATAAATGCAACATTTGTCTGTCATGTTATTATTTTTTTTTTCCGTACATTTTAGTAATTTGTCGAATTGAATTAAACTCTTCCTTGCCAACTTTGTAAAGCTGCTTTACAAATTTTCTTGAAACTTGAGTATTAGTAATGTAGATTAATTAATATTTTTACTGATTACTGCATGTCTCAATCCATCGGATTTATGATATGTTGCACTGCAATATTACGTTCAGACGCCCATGTTGCATAAATGTTCAACAGCACCGATAATATTTTTTTTTAAACTTGCGGGGGGGGGGGGTGGCTTTTAACTTAAGTTGTCAGTTATTATGCAATAAGAAGAAAGTAGTAAAATAATCCAAAATTTCACTCTACTAATCGTTAGGGGTGGAGTGGGTATATGAGCCCACCCCCTCTTCTCCTTTGTCTAAGCATGACTTTTTTGTTAAGATAATAGCTCTTAATCAGAATGTTTAATTTTTATTAGCATTCTTTCACTATATTATGATGAAAGTTTGATGATGGGGCACAAATGAAAGTCATTTAAAGCAGGTCTTTTAAGAAACCACACAGTTTATCACCCGCTGTTAACCTTTTTAAACACCGCATGGAGATCCAGGCACATTTTAAATTAGTTCCCCCTCCCACCCCCCCAATATTGTGTTCTCTAATGCGTTAGCGAAAGGTTATTAGTCATTTAAATGGGGGGGGGAGAGACGTTTTTATATAATTTTTACTGTGTTTCCAATTGGGAACATGGGTCATTTCTGACTATAATTTACATTGGTTTCAAAAACTGAATATACTGATGGGTATTTTAAATAATAAATGAAATACTAAGACTTAATAAAAGATTTATTTTTGAATTTCAGTAAAGATATGAATTAAGTTTGAAGAAGAGGAGGGTGCATCAAGATAGCTCTGTAAATATTTATGAAAATGGCTATTTTCATGACTTTTTTCCAGTTTCCCAGTCATGATAGAAATGCAACTTCTATTTTAAAAAATGAAGTCAATTTTTAACTTTATCTGCTAATTTTTTCAAGTCAATAATGATAAAATTTCATTTTTGAATAAATTTTTAATTCGATGTTCCCAGTTAGGAACATTGGACGCAGGGGAGTAGCCAAGGGGGGGGGGGGTCATAACCACCCTTCATGAGGAATTTTTTGCTATACAAAATGTATATTCTTCACTACATTATCATACACACGTATACATATATATGAGTTGTAGTTGTCTTAACCCCCCCCCCCCCATGAAAAATCTCTGGCTACGCCCCTGTTGGACTGTAAAAGGTTAAAAGAATCAAGTAACAACAAAAAAATTGAGAATGTCCACTCATAAGACGTATTACCATTATTATAGAAACCAGACCTGTAAGAGCTAAAGAACATTCAGCAAAAATCTTTAAAATGCAATATTTTTTAAGGTCTTTTGAAATGAAAGATGAATCAGGATAATTTATCATGCAATTTCTGTGCTTCTCAAAGTGTTTTCTTAAACTTACTCAGTATTCACCTATTGGCTTGTCCGAGAGTAGAGCTTGTATGGTAACATTGTGTATTCTTCTGAGTATCGCTAACTAAACTAAGTTTGTTTTTGAAATTTGTAAAGAGTTCGATTCCCTCCCCCCCCCCCCCCCAAGAAAAGTCTTAAATTCTCTCATAACGAAATATTTAATATAATGGGCACCGTTAATAACATTTTTTAAGATACAGTAACTAAAATCTAAAAAAAAGAAAAAACATGAACAAAAATTTTCTGAAATGTGATGAAATAATAATGCATAGTAAGTATATTGTATAGTGTGTAAGGAAAATCAACACTAGGGGTGTCTGTTCTTGGAGAGGATGCCTTGAGCGAGGTCACTTTTAAGGGGTTCTAACGCGTATTCACGTTATATTTCGAGAAAACCGCCCAAAAATGTAGGCTGTCAGATCGACACCCGCGGGTAGACAAGAACCTTGGTTCTTCACGCTTCATGCATCTACCAAATTCACTGTGCTATCCACTCGCCCACATGGCAGGACCGTTACAGAATAAAACCTGCCTTAAGTAAATCCTTAACTAAGCATAAACTTATTATTTAAGAAAGTATTTCTTTGTCCAGAGAACACTTAGTCCATCTCTATATAATTTTTATTCAACGGAAAATGAAGTAAACAGAAAGTCTTAAACAAAAGTATGTCTTTCTATTTAAGACAAGTTTTATTATATAACAATAAAACTTAATTTCATCTACACCCTATTTACTTTTCGATTAAAATTATTTTTAAATGAAATTTAGTGTAATATATTTAGGCAAATCCAAAATGTTCAGTTAAATACTATTATGTACCTTCATAAACATGTATAAAATCATAAAAAATTCTTATCGTTATTTTAAAGTTTAAATCCTACTTTAATAGATACATGTATCGACTAAACGTATACATTAATTTAGCATTTTAGTCGGAATCTGTATCGACTTTGATAAATATATATTTTCAATAACTTGCTTAAAAATATACTGCCTCGTAAATGATGAGAGAAAGCATGTATGTAGGTTTTATGAATGTTTGATAAAATAATATTTATTTGACTTCGATGCTCTACTTGTCGTAAACGCAATCTCATTTTGAAATAAATTTGGATCTCCATACTCGAAGAAAAGAACGCATAAATGAGAGTTTTCTTCCGAAAGAAAACACATTCAACGGAAATCTCTTTTCAGTGAAACGGCTTCGATTTAACAATAGCCGTGCGTGACCCCCAAACTTGACCCTGGGTGGACTGGGTGGACTTGGGCATAAGGGACCATCTACAGGATTTTTGTTGCCCAAACAGCATTTTGAGAGGAATAGGAGAAACGGAAAGAAATCAGGGGGACATGAAGGGGAAAGTGGTTTTTGACAGGTTGGGGGGTTGGATGCGTGGAGAGTGAGACTAAACCGATGAGAAGGCCCCAGTCAAAAGTAAGCAATTTTTTTTTTTTTTTTTTTCGCTGACGGCCAGCTGTTGATTACGCAATGAGCGTGCTTCAGCAAATTGTCTGTTTTAAGCTTTGAATGTTGTGTGATAACTCTTGATGCTTCTATTCATTTACTACTTTTGATATTTATAACATTGAGATTTATTTTAAAAGAACTCGGCGTTTCCTGAGCTTGCCATTGTAGTTGACTTTTTGCCGTAATAATAGCGTAAGGCAGTGTTTATTCAGCACAGTGCTCCTTCACAGGGCGCAAAGCCGCATGGCGAAAAAACACAAATAGCTTATAGATGAACTTTTATTTTTTCTTTTTTTTGGGGGTGGGGGGTGTTAGTAAGGTTAAACTCGCAACAGACTAGTTTTGGTTGAGATTCAGTATTTTAAGAACAATCAGGCCTGGACTGGCTCCTATGGGGGCCCTCGGCTATTTAAAAGGGGCTCCATACTGGTCAATTTGGAGGGAATAGAATATTCGGATATGTAATATTTGAAAATTAGGTTTACTTGCCTAAAAACCATACTTAACTATTTTAAAGCTATTGAGGGGGGGAGGGGGTCCTGATTCTTCAGGGGATCCCTCGCGTGGTCTCTGGGGTCCTTTGCAACGCCACTGTGTTAAAGGGTAGGATTACAAAGAAATAAATAATCGAACTACTTTGGTACATTACTCTGATGTAGATCAAATTAGTTTAATAATAAAGTAGTATATCCATTTATGGAAGGCCTCGCTGGGGGCCCTCAGCGATCGCCGACCTGGCCAGTCCGGGCCTGAGAACAATGGACGTTCCCTGGAAAACAGGGGTCTGGTTAATCGAGGGTAGTATGTTTTTGCTGTATTTTAAGGAACTTCAGCACATTGAAAAATATATATTAAAACCTTCATTTAAATTTAATTATAGTTCTAAAATGTAGATGTAAAACGCCTTTTTCTTTTTGACTTATTGAGGAGACATCGGTTGGTTTATGTACCCATCCACAGCGTTGGATCAAATCGCTTTTCAACGGGGTAGGCTCGCATTCTGATTTGTTTACTCTGTGCTCTGTGCACCTCTAAAAAGTACGTGATCGGTGGTGGCGCTATCTTTTGAGACAATTATTACTAAATAATTTTTATGATTTTTCGTTGAAGATCGGCTAAAAAATTAAAAATATCGTAAACGCCGCACTTACTAATTTTTAACTTTTATACTCGTAAACGCCGCTGCGTTTCTTCCATAAATTACGGTACTATTACGTCACTCTAAACAAATGCAATTGGTCCAGAACAAACCAATCAGAACAGTGGAGAAAAGAGAAAAAAATGTCATTCATCATTATTTTATCGCTAGCACTGTGCTCAAGATAGGGTTCTTCATTGGGGGGGGGGGGAGGTTGTGACCTCCCTCCCCTTGGCTACGCCACTGTAATGGAGATAAAAAGAGAAAAGTTAAATAAAAAATTTTTGCATAAGTTATTCATTTTTCATTTAATTTTTAATCTATAGTCTTTCTTATTATTATTATTCTGGTGCTAAAAATTACGTGCATCTTAGAATGTAGCATCTAATAATATATTAGGTTAAAGTAAGTTTAAATTTTTTTTTAATGCTTATTATTTATTAAAGTGGTCTTCTTTCATCTCAGTAATATTCAACACTCTCAAATTTACTAAAAGCTTGACTGTAGTGGTATTTTTCTATCGATAGATTAAGAATGTAATTTGCTCCAATTTGTTGCTTCAGTGCTCCAAATCTTGACTGTTGCTCCAAAAAACTGCTCCAAATCAGCCTTACCCAATTCCCACCCCTGGATTACGGAAAATCCCTTCTAAAATAGTATCCTCAAACATAAAAAAAAAAACTATGATTTGTGAGACGGCAACTATGATTATTTAAATAAAATAAACAATCAGTTGTTCAACAAGTTATGTAAGTACAATAATTTTTGTTGTTTAAAACTCTAATATTTATGCTTTTCAATTTGCTTATTTTGTGTATTTATTGCTAATTTGGGTGCGTTCTCCCGTAGTGTCTTTGGGAGCGTTTCAGCTTTCAGAGACAAGACGGGAAAACGTGCCAAATTGGCGATTTTTGAAAACCCGCCAAGAAGCACCCTAAACTAGGAATTAACCCATTTTCCTGTAAAACATTTAAAGTTAAATCCGCTAAAGATTGTGCATCTAATTCTGCTGTAGCTTTCACACATAATGCCGTTTCGTAAACTTTGCCATCTTTCAAGTAACGAATACCTATAGCAAAATTTTCATTACATTTTCTGTTTTTCGTACCATCTGCCACAATTATAAACCAAGGTAGATCTGCACATTTTACATCATCAACGACACTCTCACGAACACAATCGGTTAAGATCTGAATGACATCGTGTATATCTGGTGAAAGATATGTAGCATTTCGTGGAATAAATTTGGAACAGTTCCTTAATTTTTCATCTTTATTCGTTGTAAATTCATATAGATTTTTGAGCAAACCTTGTTCTTCATGTTCTTGAATATCATATAAGTTCCTCAGATTGACAGTTCTGAGATAGGCGCTAAGAGAGTTGGGCCTTTCATCTTTAATCGTTTAATGCAAATTACTATATGTGTGACTGTGGCATTGGCTAGTTAAACAACGTTTTTTTTTTTTTAATAGGTGTCAGTCGTTGGAGATTAAGTAATCATACATTTGAAAAATAAAATTTTTATAAAATATATTAAACTTTTTTCAAATATCTGTATTAAAATTTTTAATGTGAAAGCTTCTAGGGGGGGGGGGGAAATGATACTGCTAGGTGGGGCTCAGTCCCACTTAGCACCCCCCTTGGCTACGGGCCTGGGTAAAAGGATTTTCTCTAAACTTGAGATCGTTCATGCTTATTTCCACATACTGGTACATCCCGACCGCATTAGAAAAACTGCTGTGTGCACTCCATTCGGATTATTCGAATTTCTATTTTTAAATTTCTGTTCATGCAGTGCAGCCCAAACTTTTCAGCAATTCATGAATGAAATTCTAGGTGATCTTAAATTTTGCTATGTTTATTTAGATGATATTTTAGTATTTAGTTATAAAGAAGACGATCATAAAGCTCATTTACGAACTGTACTAAAAAAAATTAAGCACATACAGATTAATGATTAATGTCTCAAATGCATTTTCGGAGTACTCGAAAAATCTTCTTTAGCACATTTAATATCTAGAAGTGGTACTAAACCTCTCCCAGACAAAGTCGAACCGATTCTAAATTATCCTCAACCTAAAACTGTAAAAGACCTTCAAAGCTTTTTAGGATTTTTAAATTTTTTTTTGTCGTTTTTTGCCCAAAATAGCGCAACACCAAACAACTTTACTAGTTTTTTTAAGGGGAGTGAAGAAAAACAATAAAACTAAACTTCAGTGGTCAGATAAAGCCGAAGAGGAATTTCAAGCTTTCAAACTTTTACTATCCAATCCACCAAGATCCACCCAAAACCGGATGCCAAATTGGTTCTGCAAGTGGATGCTTCAGATTTTGCAATTGGTGCACCATTATCACAATTAGTTGACAATGAATTACAATCCCTAGCATTTTTTCTGCAAATTTAGCCCAACCGAAAGGAATTATAGCACATACGACTGTGAATTGTTAGCAGCATTTGCCAGGATTAAACATTTCAGGAACATGCTGGAAGGCAGATGTTTCTCACTCTTTACGGAACATAAGTCCTTAAGATACGCTTTTCGTCAACGGTTCGATAAATGTTCACCTCGACAGTCAAGACAGGTAGACTTTATATATCAGTTTCAGAAAATATAGCTGCGAACTGTCTTTCGAGAATAAACGCTATAAACATGCTTAATCCAATCGATTATGAACACAATGCTCAGGTACAGCTAAATGATTCAGAATTACAAAATCTACTCATAAACCCACAAACCTTAGCCTTAAAGAAAATTACTTTCTCGGAATGTGTCACCCCAATATATTGCTACTTATCAACAGGTACTGCTAGACTGTATATCCTCGAACAATTCCAAGAACAAATTTTCACAACCTTGCACAATATCGCCCATCTGGGCATAAAGCGCACAACGAAGCTAATTCGATCCTGTTTTATATGACCGTCCGTCTGTAAGGATTCTGCGAGCTGGGCTAGGCAATGCATACCATGCGAGAAATCTAACATTTCTCGACATACCAAAAGTGCAATAGGGGAAAATTTTCAGACCAGTCACAGAGGTTCGATCATGTACACCTCGACCTCGTCAGACCACTCCCACCTCTCGTGACAATTATTACTGCCTGACAATGATCGACCGATACACCCGTTGGCCAGAGGCCATTCCAATTACTGACATCAGTGCCCAAACAGTGCTGAGAATTTCTACAATTGCTGGGTTGCACGATTCGGCTGTACTTCGGTCACAACTGCTGACCAGGGACACCAGTTCGAGAGCAGATTGTTCTGCACCTTGTCACAATTTCTCGGTGTCAAACGTACCCGATCCTCCCCATACCACTCCCAAGCAAACGGTCTCATCAAAGAATTTCATCGACCGATGAAGGCAGCTCTGAAAGCATATAATTCCAACCAGTGGTCTGCAGCTTTGCCTACCATATTCCTTGGCTTCTGCACCGCCTTCAGAGAGGACTTGGATGCTACAACAGCAGAACTAGTCTACAGAAAAAACATTGGACTATCAGGAGAATTTTTCGACCAATCCCTAGGGACGCATCGCCCAAAGCACATATAGAGGATTTAAAATCCCATTTCGAGAGTGTTCGTCCAACCCCAACTTCCAGCCACGAACGGAGGACTGTCTTCATCTATCTACACTTTTGGGTGTGTTCGTACGTCTTTCTACAAAACGACGGTGTTCAAAACCCATTCCAACCCCCTTACGATGGCCCATACAGAGTTCTGCTCCACTAAGAAAAGACTCTTGACTTGGAAATTAAAGGTGTCTGGCAGACAGTGTCAATCGAAAGGGTTAAACCCGCATTTCTCCCTTCGGACTCTAACTCTCAACAAACAACAGAGGGTGATAAAACGCGGTCTGGACGAACTGTTAGATTTCCCAGGCGTTACATGTCATTTCAATGACACTGCGGAGGGAGTGTGCGGCGGCTTGCCAAATGCGGGATTATCTCCCGCTAATGGCACTCTTCCACTGCCATTGGCGATAAGTGCGAGCGCCAGTGCAGTAACCGTAGAAAGCAGTTATTTTTCCCCACTCACTGAGACTCGCCGCATGCTGATCGCTCGACGAGTCGAAGCATTCCGATGTATACGGATTTGTATTTGTAAACTTAAGTGTACATATTTATTATAATAATTAAACCAGAATTATATATATGATTTATGTGAAGTTTATAATACCAACCAAGCTGAGATGTTCTATTTCTTTTTTGTCCACACTCTAATGGTAAACAGGTGTTGCTATTCTTAAATTTCAGTTTTGTTACTTAAAAATTTGAAAATAGTGTACGGTAACGACATGACATCAGTGTCTGGATAGCTGTATTTAATAATCAAAAATCTTTAATTTTTCTTATAACCTTATAAAAACATTTCCATAATGTAATATAAACTCTATTTCAAAATGTTAAAGCATGGCAAGGCAGAAAATTTAGTTTTGGGGCAGTAATTCTGCCTAATACTCTTCATGTTCTATGATTCGGACAGCTATATTTCTGCACTTTCTCTACTACTCATTTCCCTTTTTTTTTAAATTTATTAAATAGCATGATTTTTAATCTATTGTTTCAGCACTGGAAACTGCCTGATAAAAACCATAATAAAAAGAAAAATCATTTAATGTTTATTATACCTTGTAAAAAAAATGTTTTACACACAGACAGCAAATGGCACCGAATTTTGAAAATGACCTATATATATAAATATATATATGTATGCATTTTTATGGTGCAGTGGGAACAATTCTTATAAAGAATATTTTTTCTTTATAAGAATTCATCTTATTATTATGCTAAAATGATTTTGTTTTTCCTATTTTCAGTTCATAGCTACCCTAGAAATTTCTTCATTCTTGGTACACTTTCCTACCATCGAGTAAAATAATTGAAATAAATAATGTAGTGAATAGATTTTACACATTTTTATTACTTTAGATTCGCATACTTCATGATTGCGCATGCCAAATTTGCATTTTGAACAATTGTAAAATGTTCAATGGTCCCCTCCGAGAATTCAGTCGGAAGCCGTCTTTGGAATTTGACCAAACTCACAGGTTTATATGTTCAAATTTTCAAAGCTGTGCGTGCTGTAGATTTGTCAGGAGATTACACAGATACAGATTTACTTAGATACACAGATAGCATTCACTTTTATTATTATAGAATAACATGTTTTATTCATAGTTACCTCCGGTGTAAAAAAAGCAAGAATGTCAATTTTCTGAAATTTGGCGAGATTCTCCTAATTCAAATCAATTTACTTTTTAGTAAAAATTATGATGATATATCATATAAAATTACCTTAATAACTGTGTTATATATTCCCACGCTGAAAATTAAAATATAACTAAATGTACTCAAATAAAACCTACACTTGCCTTAGAAAGGACCTACAACTCAAAATCGGTGTATCAGTCATTTTATTTTTCTTTCAAACTCTAAAAAATAATGTACATTATTTGGACTCAGAAATCTCCAAATTCTTTATAACATTTAATTCCTGCTCTAATTTACACACACAGACAATTTTTTAATTAAAAATATCTTTTCAAAGAAACTAAATGGGAAAATTCATGATCATTCTTTTATTTTTACTGAATTGAATAGATTCAGGAATCTAAATAACTTTATTTAACCAGAAATCGCCAAACTTGGCAACCATGTTGCTTCGTGAAATGTGAATACATTTTTATCCCTAACTTTCTTTCTATAAGTTAGATCCCCATTCAAAAACCCTTAACAGGTTAAAAGTTTGTGACGCAGCATTTTATTTTATAGCTATATTAATTTTAAATATGGGTCTTAAAAGTAATGATATCAAATTTTGAGTTATGCCCTTCTGTATAAGATTTGCTTTTAAATTCGTTACAGTTACTTTTGTTTTATTTTCTAAAGAAGATTTACACATTCAAGCAATGCTTTTAATTGTCATATACACTGTCAAATATATCACAATTTCACTGAGTCTATATTATGTATTCAAATGGATTTATTTCAATAATTTAATTTACTTCTGCATCATGCTATCCTAAAAGGCAAGTAAAATTTATGTAAATATATATTTAGTCATAGTATCCAAACTAAGGGAAACGCATATGAAAATTTTGCTTGTCCTGATAGATAGTGTGATGCAAAAGATAAATTATTTGAATACATAATATAGACTCAGTAAAAGTGTAATATATTTGACAGTGTATTTAATAATTAAAAGCATTGCTTGAATATGTAAATCTTTAGAAAATGGAACAAAAGAAACTGTAATTGAATTTAAAAACAAATCTTACAAAGTCACAGCAGGGTACCACTCAAAAGTTGATATCATTATTTTTAAGACCCATATTTAAAATTCATATAGCTATAAAGTAAAATGCTGCATCGTAAACTTTTAATCCACTAAGGGATTTTGCAAGGGGGTATCATTACTTTTTAGGGGTATGGTCAGAAGTAGAGATGGGGAAAAGCGTTATTTTCAAAGAACAGTTGTTCACTGTTCCGTTCTTTTTCCTGTTCTTTTGAGAACAGGTTCTTTGATTTATCGTAGCTTTATTATGACTATTTTATTCAATTTAAAAATGAAAATATACGTCCTTTTTAACATGTATTATGCTTTAATACAATTGCAAAATGTTAAACAAAACTTTGAGACCAACATACTGGCTTTCTTTAATCAAGTATATTAACAGTAATTTTTGGTAAAAATATTTTAATTATATTAACATTCTATAATATAGTGTTAAATATGCACATACTTCTAAAATCAAAATTTTTTCTGTGCTTTTTATTAACTTTTGTTATCCTTACTCATAGCATGTATGTAAAAAGAAATGGAAAAACTTCATAATAAAAACATATAAAACATTATTTAATACGGCGGATTAATTAGTTACAATTTTTTATTTGGGAATACCTTATTCCCCCGTACATGATATATATTTCGGTTACACACATAACCATCTTCAGTCGTTTCTGGATCTCTCACTAATGGCGGCTTCCTTTTTTATCTCTTCGTTCTTCTTCTTGAAAGTTTGATGAATGACGTCATCCCATGATTGGTCGATTGTATGAAGCGCATCGTTGATGCTGCCATCTGTCGTCATTATTTCTAAGCTCTCACGAATGTAGGCATATATACTATTTTTAAAGTTGGCTATTTTTTTAATATTTTTAAAATCAATCGTAATGGGCTCTTTCAAAGCAAAACGGGCCAGAGTGGTACTTTGTTTCTGGAGGTTAATGTCTTGAAAATGTTCGTTTTTTCGCGCTTTAATTTTCCTTTTTGTAATGCCGATGTAGCAATTTTCTTTATTAGTATCGTTTGACATAAAATTAGTTTTATAGATCCCTGCGGTTTCGATGGGGTTGATTGGGTCTTTTTCCGATCTAATGCGCTGAAAAATTGTTTTATTAGGTTTAATTGCAATACGGAAGTTCTTTTTACTGGCGATATTAGAAAGTTTATTGGCTATCCCTCGGCTAAAGGGGATAGCGGTAGTAAAACGTGGTTTATCTTTTTGACGGTTGTCTATAACATTTAATTTACGTTGCCTAGCTTTGAAAACTTTGTCGAAAATTTCTCGAGGGTAGTGGGCGTCTTGACATTGTTTCTTTATGAAAGCAATTTCTTTTTGAAGGAGGTCGTTGTTAGAACATACTTTGAATGCGCGGTCGATATAGGAACGAATAGCAGCAATTTTATAGTTGAAAGGGGTTTTAGATTTAAAATTTACTATATTAGTATTACAAGTAGGTTTTCGAAAAATGGTGGTCTCAATGAGATTATTGTTTCTGGTTATGTTCACATCTAAGTAATTGAGGCTATTATTGATTTCTTTTTCGTAGGTAAATTTAATGTTTGGGTCTATGGCATTAAGTTGATTGATCAAATTATTTTCTTCATTTTTGTGGATGGTAAGGATAGCGAAGATATCGTCGACATAGCGAAGCCAAAGTTTGATGGTACTATTGTGTGTCTGTTTAATCTGTTCTTCAAGGATTCTCATTTTCCAGTCGGCAATTATTCCGGATATGGGGGAGCCCATGGGGACTCCTTTTATTTGTTGGTAGAAGTGATTATTATATTGAAAATATGAATTATTTAAAATTAGATTTATTGCACTAGTTAGGGTGTTAATTATGTCTATATCTTTAAAACTACTTTGAATTTGTTTGTTAATAATTTGGTTCATTTCCTTAATATCTATTGACGGGTATAGATTTACAACATCGAAACTTACCATAATATCGTCTTCATCAAGTTTATAATCGCGGATGTTTTTAATGAAATCGTCGGTGGAAGTTAGAGTGCTGTTAGAGGGGGGTATAATTTCTTGCAGTATATCCTTCATATATTTTTCAAGAGTGTAGGTGGGGCCTTCACATTTGCTCACGATTGGGCGAAGGGAGGGGGGATTTTTATGATCTTTAAATTTAGCGAAAATCCGTGGGGCGAAATTAGCGGTATTGTTATAGTTTGGACCTTTCTGATCCGGCCAGGTACCATTTTTTATTAAAGTTTTTAGTTTATTATTGATTTTCGTGGTGGGGTCTTTGGGGAGATGTAAAACGTTTAGACTATTGATGGTTTGTTCCATTTTTTCATGGTAATCTTTTTTATCTAGAATAACAATCTTTCCTGTCTTGTCAGAGCTTAAGCAAACGATCTTGTTATTTTTCTTTAGGTCGCTGAGGCATTTACGGTCTTCATGATCTTTAACAGTAGTTTTAAGTTTTTTATTCATTTCTTGTTGGGCATGCATACGCTTGTTTATCTGAGGGGGGTAATGAGATAATGGCGGCCTCAATGCTCGCAACGGTATCATTGATATCTATTTTGTCATCAAGAATGAATTTGGGACCTAGGTTTAGAGTGGCTTTTTGCTGTTGAGTAAGCGTTAAGGAGGATAGATTAATGAATTGATCTTCTTTGTTAGTTTGACCTTGTTTATAGCATTTATTATTTCTCATCCAAAAGTTAAGTTTTTTATAGTGGTTATTGTGGTAAATCTCTTTTTCTTTCTTGCAAAAATTGTTTATTTTATTGACTTTTAAACGGTAATCATCCGGAGAGCACATGGTTTGAAGTTTGTGGTTGTAAAATTTTTCTTCTTTCGTTAATTTAGCTATATATTTAAATTTGTTCCTAATGTATTTTTTAAGTAAGCATAGCTCAAAATTTTTTATATCATAAAAGAATTCATTCAGAAGGAAACTATTTTTAATTTTCATGAATTTAGGGGTAATTTTAAAATGTACACAGTCTTTTAAAAAATTGATATGCTGAAATTCTCTAACTTTTTTCTTGGAAAAACATCTTAACTTACTGTATATATGCTCCACATTCGGAGGCTCAACCGTAATAGGCGTCATGAGATGAATAAAAGCTTGAATGGTGGCACAAAAACTTGAAGGCACGTAGATGAAGACCAAAAGTGTAGAGTATAAGCTTGTCGAAACACAAGACATAAAATACTTAAAAAGCCCGGTATCGGCTAGACATAATAAAAACATATAAAACATTATTTAATACGGCTACACTTTTGTTCTTCATCTACGTGCCTTCAAGTTTTTGTGCCACCATTCAAGCTTTTATTCATCTCATGACGCCTCTTACGGTTGAGCCTCCGAATGTGGAGCATATATACAGTAAGTTAAGATGTTTTTCCAAGAAAAAAGTTAGAGAATTTCAGCATATCAATTTTTTAAAAGACTGTGTACATTTTAAAATTACCCCTAAATTCATGAAAATTAAAAATAGTTTCCTTCTGAATGAATTCTTTTATGATATAAAAAATTTTGAGCTATGCTTACTTAAAAAATACATTAGGAACAAATTTAAATATATAACTAAATTAACGAAAGAAGAAAAATTTTACAACCACAAACTTCAAACCATGTGCTCTCTGGATGATTACCGTTTAAAAGTCAATAAAATAAACAATTTTTGCAAGAAAGAAAAAGAGATTTACCACAATAACCACTATAAAAAACTTAACTTTTGGATGAGAAATAATAAATGCTATAAACAAGGTCAAACTAACAAAGAAGATCAATTCATTAATCTATCCTCCTTAACGCTTACTCAACAGCAAAAAGCCACTCTAAACCTAGGTCCCAAATTCATTCTTGATGACAAAATAGATATCAATGATACCGTTGCGAGCATTGAGGCCGCCATTATCTCATTACCCCCCTCAGATAAACAAGCTATCCGTATGCATGCCCAACAAGAAATGAATAAAAAACTTAAAACTACTGTTAAAGATCATGAAGACCGTAAATGCCTCAGCGACCTAAAGAAAAATAACAAGATCGTTTGCTTAAGCTCTGACAAGACAGGAAAGATTGTTATTCTAGATAAAAAAGATTACCATGAAAAAATGGAACAAACCATCAATAGTCTAAACGTTTTACATCTCCCCAAAGACCCCACCACGAAAATCAATAATAAACTAAAAACTTTAATAAAAAATGGTACCTGGCCGGATCAGAAAGGTCCAAACTATAACAATACCGCTAATTTCGCCCCACGGATTTTCGCTAAATTTAAAGATCATAAAAATCCCCCCTCCCTTCGCCCAATCGTGAGCAAATGTGAAGGCCCCACCTACACTCTTGAAAAATATATGAAGGATATACTGCAAGAAATTATACCCCCCTCTAACAGCACTCTAACTTCCACCGACGATTTCATTAAAAACATCCGCGATTATAAACTTGATGAAGACGATATTATGGTAAGTTTCGATGTTGTAAATTATACCCGTCAATAGATATTAAGGAAATGAACCAAATTATTAACAAACAAATTCAAAGTAGTTTTAAAGATATAGACATAATTGACACCCTAACTAGTGCAATAAATCTAATTTTAAATAATTCATATTTTCAATATAATAATCACTTCTACCAACAAATAAAAGGAGTCCCCATGGGCTCTCCCATATCCGGAATAATTGCCGACTGGAAAATGAGAATCCTTGAAGAACAGATTAAACAGACACACAATAATACCATCAAACTTTGGCTTCGCTATGTCGACGATATCTTCGCTATCCTTACCACCCACAATAATGAAGAAAATAATTTGATCAATCAACTTAATGCCATAGACCCGAACATTAAATTTACATACGAAAAAGAAATCAATAATAGCCTCAATTACTTAGATGTGAACATAACCAGAAACAATAATCTCATTGAGACCACCATTTTTCGAAAACCTACTTGTAATACTAATATAGTAAATTTTAAATCTAAAACCCCTTTCAACTATAAAATTGCTGCTATTCGTTCCTATATCGACCGCGCATTCAAAGTATGTTCTAACAACGACCTCCTTCAAAAAGAAATTGCTTTCATAAAGAAACAATGTCAAGACGCCCACTACCCTCGAGAAATTTTCGACAAAGTTTTCAAAGCTAGGCAACGTAAATTAAATGTTATAGACAACCGTCAAAAAGATAAACCACATTTTACTACCGCTATCCCCTTTAGCCGAGGGATAGCCAATAAACTTTCTAATGTCACCAGTAAAAAGAACTTCCGTATTCCAATTAAACCTAATAAAACAATTTTTCAGCGCATTAGATCGGAAAAAGACCCAATCAACCCCATCAAAACCGCAGGGATCTATAAAACTAATTTTATGTCAAACGATACTAATAAAGAAAATTGCTACATCGGCGATACAAAAAAGAAAATTAAAGAGCGAAAAAACGAACATTTTCAAGACATTAACCTCCAGAAACAAAGTACCGCTCAGGCCCGTTTTGCTTTGAAAGAGCCCATTACCATTGATTTTAAAAATATTAAAAAAATAGCCAACTTTAAAAATAGTATAAATGCCTACATTCGTGAGAGCTTAGAAATAATGACGACAGATGGCAGCATCAACGATGTGCTTCATACAATCGACCAATCATGGGATGACGTCATTCATCGAACTTTCAAGAAGAAGAACGAAGAGATAAAAAATCTGATGTGTCCAACACATGACTTCCTTGCACGTCTATTAAATCAAAAATGTTTTTTACGCACTTCCTCTAAACTTATTTGTTTGAAAGATATAAAATATCAATAATAGTAAGATATAGCGATTTCTTGCCAAACATTTCGATATCGCCAAGCTGAGTTCAATTTGAAAGATTTCTTTCTGACACTTTATTTGGCGATATTTCACCAAAAGCCGACAAACTTGAGATAGTTTGCGAGATTTTGGGGATAGCCAAAGTAGTCATTGACCACAGACTTTCAATGAATTGAACGCATCCATACACCTTAATGTATTTAAAGTCATTTGGCTCACCCTGTAAATAAATTCCCAGTCGATTGCTGTCAAAAAAGATATTGAAAACCGTTAGATATTATAATATAGTTCTAAATACAAAAGTTCAAAATTCTACGGGTTAAAGTTTTAGAGTTATACAAAAGACGAAATAATTTTTGGCACCAAATTTGGCGATATTTCGGCGAAACTCGTCAATGTCGACGACATTTGGCGAGATATTAAGCATGGACCAACAATGACAGATTATCGCCAAAATTTTGGGGTA